>JANSTR010186037.1:0-15893 GCA_025434805.1 Antipathozoanthus remengesaui | reverse complement strand
AGTTAATAATGTATGTAAATAACGTGCTGATACAGTTAATAATGTATGTAAATAACGTGCTGATACAGTTAATAATGCATGTAAATAACGTGCTGATACAGTTAATAACGTATGTAAATAACGTGCTGATACAGTTAATAATGTATGTAATTAATGTGCTGATACAGTTAATAATGTATGTAATTAACGTGCTGATACAGTTAATAATGTATGTAAATAACGTGCTGATACAGTTAATAATGTATGTAAATAAATTGCTGATACAGTTAATAACGTATGTAAATAACATGCTGATACAAGTTGATTATGGCCCAAGTAAATCATAATTTTTGTATGTAACATGTCGAACAAGTTGTTTTATGTCTCAACTCTCAGTATTTACGCTTCAAACCAACAAATTTACAATAAAGAATTAAAACACTATACGTTGTAATAAAGCGACATAACGTAAATAATATACACGCAAGAGACTAAATACCCAATATTATTTTACTATTTTTATCCGACTTATCGTTGCTATATTTTGCTCGAAAATAACTGTAAACACAACAATGAGTTGGATGGTCCTATTTTTTGTCGCATATCTTAATTAGCCTGTGCATGTTCCACACAACGCTTTTCAGCATGTTTTAAATTACGTAGTTCTAGCTTATTTCGTTTTATTTCGTTGTGATGCTGCTAATGTCACGTGATCGTTCTTCTTTAATTCTCAGCGTATGTGAAACCAAAAGAAACATAGTCTTCGAGTTTGACGATTTTGTGGAACTAAATTGTTATTAAATGTCATATTAGGAAGATGTTTGGATTGGTTTAAACGACAAAGCCCTGGAAGGACAGTTTACTTGGAGTGATGGAAATCAGCTCAACTATAAATCATGGATGGCAGGTCAACCAAACAATGCATATGGACGTCAGGACTGTGTCCGTTTGCGAGATGGAGGTTGGGACGATGCGAATTGTAAAGACAAGCAGTTATATTTCCTTTGTAAGAAAACAAGTAAGGATTAAACAGCGATATGGCTTTAATTTAAGTTTGAAAGGAATTCAGGGGTAACATTTATAACTATTTTAGAACAACAGGAAAGTGGGTGTAGCTGGGAGGTGGCGTAAACACTCAACGTTTTATTCAATCAGGCGAAGCGCTGTTCACCGCTATTTCGAACTCAAAATACCAAACAAAGGAAAATAAGGCAGGCGAAACTTTCAAAAGAGCGACTTACAATCGTTTGTTATCTGAAATAAGATATTTCAGGCTTTAGATGACATTAGTGTAAAATCCGGTTCGTATTCAGTGTCTTTTAACCAGAAAGTCACTCTTACAATGAACGAGTGAAGTAAAACCGATTAGATAGATATATATATGCGCGCGTCAAAAAAGTTTTTTTGTTTTATATTGGGTAAACAAAAGCTGTTTTTTTTTCTCGCCGCGCCATCTCTAGTGAATGAACGCCAAGCTACGCTAGCTAAAACTGTATGTCCCTTCTGTCATGTGAGCAGTTTTCTTTAAACACACAGGACCACAGCCAGCGTCAGGCAGAGGGAGAGGGGGGGGATGCTTCTCCTAAAATGTGGATCGAAAGTATTTTCAAATCGTCAGAAATATTACTTCAGTAGAGCTAATGCTTTGCTAAGGCTTTTGCATAGCAGTAATGTAAATCTAGTAAAACCGAGAACCCTCTCAAAAGGAGCTAAAAAGCAGCAAACCGACTTTGAAATATTTTCGTTTCTTGAAAATGCCCCCCCCCCCTGTCTGACTAGTACGGCCCTGAACACATGTCTCGTATAGTGAAGTAATGATTAAATATATTTTGTTCCTTTTTCCATAAATTTTGTCATTTTACTTTTTTACATCCAACCCAAATAATGTCAACTTTGGTTTGACAAACTTTGATGCTCCTGCGCTTGCTGGATGGATATTTACTGAATGTATGTTTAATAGATGTACTTCTTGGAGCTTCTTATGCGGGAAAATAACAATATTTGAGGCATATTGGCATAACGTGGACTCCTGTGCGATTATTTTGAGTTCACGGAATGTATAATCAGCCAAATTAAAGTATATAAATGTATTTTTTGTGCTATTATTGCTAAACAAAAATTAGCTCTTCTATGGCATACATTTCCGATTTTCAGGTTTGTGCTATTTCTGGCAAGGAGAAAACAGCGTATTTAAACAGCTTTTCTACACACCAAGTTTAAAGTTCTGGTACAGTGAATTAAATTTCAATCGAAGGAGAAAGAAGATATCTGTTATGTCTGAATGCACGCGAGAATGTATCCAGCTGATCCGGTTCCATGACATCACGGGAAAAACCTGTTATCAGTATTACGGACTCCGGCTGAAATTTAATGAACTTCTGAATGCAAGACTGTAAATAAACCGAAATAAACAACAATCGACATGGCAGCCATATTTGTTCGTTTTCCTGAACTTTGATCGCGCACAGAAAAGCATGCTTTGGGGACTTGGAATGACAACAAGTTTTTCCCGCTTTCTCGCACCTGATTAGCTAATTTCATAGTCTCAGATCAGCCAGATGGTACAATATGTTGATTATCTTAGCGGTCAAAGTATGATCCAATAATATTGATTATTTAGTTTATTATTTCACGGTTTAGCCAGTCGATCATGAATTGTGCATAAGGTTGATCAATTTCAGATTTTACTAAGAGCTGACTTCCCGTCCTTGTAAATTGTTGCTCGTTTGCGGTTTTTCGTACAGTTGCCTATTTTATATTTTTTGCGTGAGTTTTGCGAATTCTTGAATATCCTTAAGCGTCTTGAATTCTAAATTAGTAAATACCATCCGATATTAACAACTACTTCTGAACAACTTCCCAAATCCATACGTTCTCCAAAATCCTGATCATGATCAACCAATCACTGAATCAGCCACCAAAATCAACTCAAACACTTGAGGTTACACTACCTTATGGTTGGTATGACCAGACGTGGTTTAGGAAGGCAAAGGAAGTTATTATTTTTCAAACACGTGTCTATTCAGTGATATTCTATTCACGCCGAGGATCAAATGGTTTGAAAAATAAGAACAAAGTAAGACTGAAAACATTTCTTTCGAAATTTGTAAGAGTTTCATTGGTTTCGCTGATTTCAAGTCACCTTTTATACTCCTCGTGATTGAATACAAATTGCAACAGCCGACTCTGCATGTGAGTGATCATGAGACAAATTGATACATCTAAATCACTTCCAAGCACGCCATTTCGCAAGGCAAATGAGTTTTTCGATGATCGACTGCTTGTATCTGATCACATATAGGCTATTAATATTATGTAGGAGCTATGACTCTACAGTGGTCTAGTTATTTCACTTTTTAGATGGTGTTGTATTTTTATATCACTGAAGGCCGTCAATTTCGAACGAGTCCGAAAATCATTTTACTGTTGCATGCAAAAGCAGCCATGCCGGGTGTGCTTCGTTGTAGAATACTGTACTGTAGAATTATGAGCGAAGTATTTGTGTCTGCAGTCCTTTTTGAGTCCTGGCCCATGGACTACGTGTTTATATAATTATATGAAGACCGTTTAATATAGAGCGCCGTAGAAGGTGTTCAATTTTGAATGTGAACATGGCCATTACAGATTTACGAAGCTGTGACCCTCGGAGGATGAAATCGATAGTTTGGCCATGCTTAAAATGCGGATAAATGATCTTGCGTTTGGTTTGCGAGCCGCGGATGATTTTGCCAGACTGTATTTCTTATACATGAACTCCAACCCACATGGACTATATCGTCAGGTATGCACTACATGTCGTGACCAGAATCTTACATTTCCTCTTCACGTGATGCGATCTTGCGAAATGTTAAGTATAACTACATTTTTACTCTTAGTGGGGTGTGTAGCTCTATATCAACTGCACTTAGAGTTTATGTTTCTTTCGTGACCAGAACTTGGACTGATAAAATATCGAAATCTGATCACTGATGGCGCTTTAACTTGAAAAAACTAGAGTTAGATGCGAGATTTAACCAAATTTTCACGCAGGCTCATATTAAGTTATGCTGATATCACTGTTGAATTTTTCAAGCAAAAGAGTCAATTTATTTTGAGCTTTGCATAAATTTGGTTTTTAAAGAAGTGAGAAACAAAGAAAGCTGACGAAACTATCTCCGAATTCTTGTGTGACGTCACAGTTGACGAATATTACCCGCCCCCTCAGAGTGCACAAGACCATGTTCCGTCTTTCCAAACTATATATACCAACATATGCTGTCAGGTAGAAATTTATTCAATCATTCGACAAAACAACCAGTAAACAGCTGGGTTTGCTGCAGTTCGGAGTTAATTTTGGCATCAACAGCTGAAAGGATAATTTCGACAAGAAAACAGCTGGTTTGGTGTTGTGTGCCGAGCATTCGCTAACCCGCAAGTGCGGCAAGCCGGATCCATTTAAGGTTCGTTTATGACTGTTGTTTCTATGGCTTTAGAGACACAGCTATCTAAATAGTAGCAGTTTGAGTATTTTGCTGTTTTGTAGATTCAGTGGGCTGAGAAGTCCATAATCGTGTGAGATGTCTAGATATCCGGATACAGTATTACAGTTGTTAGAATCAGATTACAATTGCCTTCCGTAGTCATAACTGCTACCTTAAAACAACATCTGAGTTCCTTTCCTATTCTTGATTAGAGATATTGCCAGAGTTTTGACCCGGCGGTATGAAAAATAAATCGTCAACTTGTACTTATTGAAATGGTTGCGCCAAAAATTATATTCTTCAAGTGAGTTTTGCAAAAGTCAAAGTGGCGCTGCGGTCAGGAATTTCTTTAAGTTTCTCAGTTAGTTTGATGAAATCAGGTTTAACAGGACAAATGTTCAAACAGAAGGAATAATATACAAGCAACCAGAACTGTTCAAACGTTGATCTCTAGTATGCTTTCTGGGTACTTGAAAACACAGAATAGGAAAAATCGTAATAAAACACCAGAAAAGACTAGACGTCTTCTTGGTAGGATCTGAATTTTCAACTTTTGGACTTTGGTCTTAGCAAAAGCACGCTTTGTGTTTCACGCAAAAGGTTTATTTTAAAACAATAATTTAAAATAGTTGATCACTACAATCTGAAGATCACACGAAGCGATAAAATCTACTACGCTGTCATTAAAATCAGTTCCTTGTAATATCCATTGATGGAGACTAAGCCCTAACTTTGTGAAACTCTTGGAAAATGGAGCTGTGGAGAGCATGAACTGATTGAGCAAAGCAGGCTTCTCGACAGTTATACAACGTCTGGTGCTCGTGCCGAAAAGTGAAACATATTAAATTATTTGCAAAGCCGCGTATCATCCAAGAATAGAATTGACGATATTCAAACTTAGCGTCAATTAAATGAATATCAAGAACTGGTAGAACATTTCTGCCGGAGGCTTGTTACAGGTTCTTGTACGTAACGATTAGCCATTTTTATTTAATAACTTAATTGTTTATATGAAAATAGTTTTGTGTGGGTTCTCAGAAATAAACAAATTCCGCGGAATCCTAACAAGATTTTGAACCAGATACGAGATGAACAAGTATGTGACAAGTGTAGAGTTTCACAAAATACAAGTTTATACTGTTTGCCAAACAAAAATTGTTCCGAAAGGAACTGACACGTGTGGTTTGGTATATCACTGAATTTAATTTGAGCAACTTATGAAAGAACAATCAATGAATACAAAGATCGTATATTCTGCAATGAACAAGATAACATATTTTTACTTTGGAAAAAAAACACGTGGCTTATTACGATTCCATTGAAGGTGCGTGGGGCTTACTGCCAACCACAACCACTACCGATTAGAGATTTTGTTTGTACTGAATCAATTGTCGGTTCCAGAGTCAGGAAAAAAACAGGAATAAATGTCTGTTTCATCTCTTGTTTTAGCTTATTCATTTTTTTACCCTGACTAGTGGTTTGGCCGGAATAATTATTTATCTACCCCCCCCCCCCCAAGCTCAAACAACAATAGAATATGATTCGGCCTCCATCATCTTAATTAACTGCCGATGCTTGAGAAATCTTATATTTTCATCATCCACATACTTGCTTACTTAGAATGGAACCACAAGAAATTTTAATTCCATATAGGACACGATATTTTATCATTTATAAAGTGCATATCTTCAACATTTTTGCTTCTAAGCTTGACCGCTTTGGTAAGTTATGCAACTGAGTTAAAAGTTTTGATTAAAATAATTAATTTGATAAAATATTGTGTTTGCACCGTTTTAAATTCTTGGTTTCCAGTTTCAACTGATCTGAATTGTCTTCTGACGTCATTTTTTGTGTAATATTTGCCAATTATGTACTGGATAGTGATAAATAATTGTAGCTATATTTATATAATTGAATGAAACCTTCAAAACAAAAAAAAGCAAATACTACAACTATAGCCTGCCCTAGCATGTTCTATTGAGTCATTTTCTCAAATTGTCGCATAGGTAATTTGCTACATTCCAGCACAATTTAAACTCAAAAGTTAGCACATACATGAACTGCTCGCTTTTTAGCAAAGAACTGTCCCAAAGTTTACCTTTGAAAATATCAGAAACTGCTCTTGTTGTCTGTAGATAATGGAGGTAAGATATATCATAAATGGAATTAATTCAGAATATTAAAATAGCTCCAGGTTTATTTTAGTATTTCTTATCTTCAATTTGTTTTTCTTCATCACAGCAACATTTTTCAAACATGATATTTTAAGCTTGGTTTTCACGAGCGACATAAGGAACGGAAGCACAAGCGGAGCATAAGAACTTTTCCATACAAACACTGTAAAACGGAGACGGAACGTAATTAGATCAAAACTTCCCGTTCTTCTCCGTTTCTTCTCGGTTTTACAATCTTTGTATGGAGAAACCAGCACTGACTGTGTGTTAATGCACTTCCCCCTAAACTTTGGGAAAAACCAATTAACTTTGTACTACAACTCCTGCAAACGGTTTTGGGAAGCCTGTTCTCCTCATGCTTGACTTCGATGCCGACGAGGTTATGAATTCAGTATTTCAAGCAGTCTCTTTTTATTCCCAGCCTTGTTAAAAATATTTGTTTTTCCGGGCTCTGAGGTATGATTTCACTGGTGTTTTTTCTAAATTCTGATGCCATAATTTGCAGGGTACTGCACTTCCGCGCGAAACACCTGTTATCCAATGACACTTCATATTTGAGGTACGATAATATTGACCAATGGCAGTAGATGGTAGTTCAGCATGTACCAGGGCCATTTGTCAGATGCCTTGGCGCGCGGATGGCACTGGTAACGAGGCTGGAGGTTGGGAGAAAAGTACTCGCCGGTGACGCAACAACAGGAATTTCTGTCCATTCCAAGAATCGGAGGAAGTTTTTAAAATTCTCATGCCGCATCGGGCAGCGCGCCATGCATCAAAGTATGATTTGATCAGAGATTGTATAAAATGATCTACATCCTGTCTCGTCAGTCAAATGAATTGTTTTCAAATATGGCAATTTCATGAAGGCGATTGATAAAACCGATAACAAAGAAAACCTTTATATGAAAACAGAAGCCAGAATTGGACAAAACTGTTAGCAACAAAGTGTTATCCTGGGTTGTTCAACGTTTCGCTAGTAGACTGGGATGTAAACGTCAACATTTCCGCTCAGGAAAAGTGTGCTATCACTGACACTTTTGTTCAATTATTGCTTGAATTCAGGCGAAGTAAACATCATCGATTATTTGACAGACTTTTTAAATTAAGTTTTCTGTCATTTTCTAAAATAGCAGTCCTTTCTTTCTTGTCAACCTGATTTTACAACGTTTCTTTTTCAGAAAAAAAATAAGCAACATGATCGCGAATTACCTCACGAATTCTATAGAGTACAGACTTTAGATGCGAAGACTTGACTAAGCCAATTTACTTTTGTTTCAAGCTCATTCACTTATTTTTAGGAATGTATCGGTAGTTAAATCGCATTTGAAACTTTTAAAATACATTTTTAGCATTTGTAAAAAGATTTTAAGTTGTCGAAATTAAGATGTTATCCGTGCGCTAAATTTAATTAGGAATATTGCATCTCCCACAAGGAAATTGTTTTCTTTATGTAAAGAGATGAAATAAACAGTGAATATATTTGCAACAACGAATTACTTTGGTTTCGTACCTCTGCATTAAAACAACACCTAAAATGTTTGATTGTATTGAAAGAAGTGTTTGTGATAGAAAAAAGGTATTTTTTTTAGCATTTTACGTGTTATATTATGTGAAAAAACAAAAACATTTGAACAAACGCAGTGTTCCTCGGCTGACAAACACGCACAATGCCTATTGTGTTCATGTAAATTAAATATTTCGGTTGACTTCATATTTGTATCACTGCACGACACACCAAACGCTCCGATGTTGCTCGACAACTTCAGTGAACTTGTACAATATTTTGCAACAGTTTTCTGTCCGATGATAACCTAAGTGACATATTACTACGTATTATAAATTTAAGTCAATCCATCAAAATGTAAGTAAAAAAAATTGAAATTTGCAGGTTTAATGGTTAAGTTGCAGGGCATATTTTTTTTACCATGTCCAGTTTGAGTTGATCGATGAGGTGTTAAGATAGGGCCTTACACAATACAAATATTTTATTTACCACCTTAAAGTACCACATTCACTCGTTTCTCTCAACAGGTTCTTAGCACATCAAATCTTTTGGCGTGCACCAGACTTCAGTGACCAATGCCTGCCCTAATGGAGACTTGGAGCTCCCCTAAGTTTATAACTTGCCCAGATTGTGGCGAACGATACGACCATGCAAAGAGAAGGCGACTAATAGATACCTGTGGCCATCCCAGGTGCTATGCGTGTCTGTTTATTGACAATCCTTGTCCACTGTGCCTAAGTAAGTACATCTCTGTGTTACTTCAACTAAATACTTCGTTCTTGAATCGTTTGCTTGTTTGTCTTGTTTGTCAGTGACAATAGCAAGGAACTCGGGTATTCCGTAACAATCGGAAGACAATGCATTCCGCGCCAGCTCTTTTAGCCAGTTAATTACACAAAACCTTGGAAGTGTTTAGCTCAAAAGTTCGAAGAACCTGCTTAATAAACATTCGCGTTCTCTCTTCTGAGAAACCAAACGTCGAAACGACAGCACGGAATTAAATTATTTTACATTAAATTGTTTAATATTCCGATGCTGATGCCGCTAGTTCAACATCATCAAAATTGAAATTCAGTTGAAAACCCTTGTACTAATAGCTTCTTGCATACGTCAGAGTTGTCAAGTAATCAACAATTCGAGTAACTGAACAATTAGTCCGTTTTGTATTAAAATAAGACGTTTGAAGCTCGTCTCTTATGCCGTGGTCGGTTATGTTGGGTCCACGACTGGATTAATGTAGCGATAACTATTTGGCTGTAAAAGTATCGACCACGGCATAAAGAAAACATTTGCAATATTTATTGACTTTTGGTACTCGGTCATATAAAGTCCAGTAGCTTGGCAGACTCTCATGACTGAAGAAATTTCTTTCTTGCCTGATATAATGTAGCGCTTCTTGCAAATTTTATCACATAATTATAATATCTCGTATTTCTTAAATGAAAAAGCGTGCAAGTTTCAAGAATGCATACTGTGCCATCACAAGCATATTTTAGACGTTATTTAACTATCAGGAATACCAGACCGCCTCCAAGAACTTCGCCATTTAAAGCATGATGGTAAAACTGGTTCATGATTTTAAGTTGAGGATTAATCATGGTACGACATGCCACATACAAAAGTAAACAATCTTGGCTACAGTTTATTACTTTGCCTGTTTGAGTTGAGATATGTGCAAAACATCATCAGCCATTGAATGTCCATGAATATCTGGTCCCATGCAAATATTGTGATAATACTGGCACTTGGCGGCATCAATAGCCTTAAATGTCTTTCAAAACAAAGAGGAGGAGTAGAGGGCTGAGCGATTTAGAAATTGAATAAGGCAATTTTAATCAAAAGAAACCAATTCACCCGTAAAGATGACCGCAGACTGTCAATTCTTATTTTGCTAAATCAGTTTTAAGATTGCCATGCAGTTTATGTGCACCGAGCTAGAAATGGATGCCAAGTACATAAAAACTATCCCACATCCAACAGCAGAAGAACCAACCATTTTGAATGATACAATAAACCAGTCCAATCTGCAAATTAATTTTAAAATTACCTGTACGTTTATTAATTTCACGCAAGGGCGAGAGTCTTACGCGTTCGTTTTTGTTGTTCAGATAATTGTTTTTGCTGTCTCCAGCTGATGATCTGATCGAGGTCGCTCACGCTTGTTTGAAAGCAAACCCCAAACCTTCTATATTTAAAAACTCACAAGGAACAGATATACTATAGTTAATCACATTATACAGCAAAACCAACTGAGTCTAAAAGTCAGTTTCATTGGAACAAAACTGCTCGAGTTGCTTGCATGCTTTCAAGACTGATCCAACTGTTTTTCTCGTGTGTTCGTCAGATAAGAAAAGCATATTTTAAAAACTCGCTCAAGCAAAACCTCACCCTCAGCTCAAAAATAAATGAGTTCATTATCGAACAGTTTGTAAAAGACAAGGTGTCGCGTCGACATTGTCTGTGAAGACACTTCTGCAGTGCAAACGTACATGTATACAAGATAAGAGCAGTAAAAAAGACCAAGACTAACGAAACAACGATGCCGAAATAAACTGTAAATTTGAATCAGTGGCAATGAATGCAAAATCATCTCAGTACCAAAGCAACTTGTTAAAAGTCACAGATATATGTATCTCAAATCTGTAGCAGTTTTGATCTTTAGAAGTTCTACACAAGATAATAACGTGCTTGGCAAACTCGACCGTCTTTAGTCTATTCTGGCTTTCTTTACACAGGTGACTCAGTAGTGATCTAAAAGTATTTTGGGGGGTTCAGAAAATAATCCTAGATCGACTTATTTCATTGATATATTCGTCTGGAACATAACAATTTTAAAAAAATCGCATAGCAGAGATGAATCACGCAAGTTGATTGGCTTGTTGGGGATGTAGTGTTCAACCGCCAAATCGCCGTGCAATCGGCCGGCTGACCGACTGAAATGGCTTCCTTGCGCGCGAAACTTTAAAGTTTAGTCCTCAAAAAGTCGATCCAAGCTGCACTCATCAACTTTATTAATAACAAGCGAGATTTATCTGGCCCTGCTGATGTGATTCAAGAAAAAGTTTTATACCAAATTTCTGCAATCTGATTGTTGGAGAGCAGTGGTGCTGGTGGTATTTCAACGTGGTTAATTACAGACAGTTTCCCGCTATTAGGGACGTGCGCTCACCATGGCCAGTTAGTTCCCCGCCATTAATTGTATGTAAGAGTGACAATGTCAAAATAAACGCATTCTGTTTCAGAAATTTCTCAGGCATTAGTACAAACAAATAATAACATGATTTGTACGTGGTATTTGGCATAAATACCACTTATGATATTTCAAAGTTGTTCCAAATTTCATTCGCCTTACGGCTCCTGAAATTAAGCAAACCAACTTTGAAATATCACTCGGGTGCTTTTACCAAATGCCGCCACTACAAACCATACTATTACTTATAGAGTATTCAACCGCTAAAAAATAATCGCTTCGCGATATGATTTCTCTCGTGAACATGAATTTTCCTATAATATATCACAATCACCTTGAGAGTGTTTCAGACAGAAAAATATTTCTACTTCAGAACTGCCCCAGTCACCAAGGTCAAGGTCAATATCATTGAATAAGGGAAGCTCTCACGACTCGCTGCTAAGGGAGGTAGCATTTGACGAGAGAGGCTGTTACTCCGAGACCAAGGTTTTCAAGGGATCTCATCCAAACCTGAGTGAGCTGCATAAGATGAGGTCTGCAACACTGCCGCATTCGGGTTTCAGAACAGGTATTTGATAACACCCTTCTTCTTCTTCAAAATATACATATCTCCCTCTGGGTGAGGATTCTTCATTGTTTTTCGATTTCTTGAAGCTTTCTCTGTCCACAACCCTCCCCCCTCCCCCATCCTTTCCTCTTGCTTGCTCACCAAGCGCTCCAGGGATCCCACCCTCTTGTTTTCAATCTGTTACGCCTGTTTATAGTTCTTGTCGTTTTTCGATTGATTTATTACCGGATCTAAAACCGAAGAACTAGTCGTACACTGAAGCTCAATTTACAGGTTATCTGGAAAAAATGAGCATTGTGGGACAGTCTGCACACGAGACCAGCAACGGTCTTAAACCATCATTGTATTTGTAGTTTTTGGAGTTTTATAGTCAAGAGTTTCATTTTAATCAAAACAATTAAAAATGTATAATTTAAAAATTCGCTTTACAAATTGTTTGATTTGCAACAAAAGAGATACCGGTGTCAATAATGTGCTTTCCTTTGAAAGCGGTGAAACTAATTAATTTTCAAGGTGAAATACCAAAGGTTGATTATGTGCGAAATTCTTTCCTTGAAAATCCAGCTAAAATAAAAACAATGACTGTATTTTGCGGAAATGACGCGTTATGAGTGTTCCACTCATTGTATCATTCAAAAGCCTTAAATTTAATTTTGCTGTGTACACTGGCAGATTATGTACTCTGCATGTCATTAAACTAGCTGATATAAAGTAAAGCCGAATCTGAGCTTTTCGAATTACTGAAAAACAGAGTAGGCTACTCTTCGTTAATTTATTGTCTCGTGATTAAAAAGTTTTCGCTAATTATCATTTTCTTTAAATTTCATGTTTAGTAAAATAGACTATAGCAAACATTCTCAACTCAAACTCGCAAGCAGTTTGAATAGTCGACAGTCATCGCCAATCTTGTTAAAATCTTGGCTCAACTAGAATGCAAAAGGCAGTAGCTCATAATCCGTTCTCAGTCCGGCATGAGGATACTATGTAACTGTGGGTTTGAGGAATTCGGGCATGGAATTTCTTTGACTCGAGCATCAAAACTTTCTACAATAATCAACAGTTTTACATATGTCACTTTTGTTTAAACAAAGATTAACCAAGAAAAGATTTTCAAAGACAGATTTGAGAGCGCTATTCATTACAGTTTAAGTTGACAAAGGATTCTTGTGCTGGCCATTCTTAAAAAGGCACAAATTCTGGTCGTGTTTTTGAACGCTACACGATGCTCAAATTTGTAAGAACGAGACCGAGATCCGGCGTTGTCAAGTCGAACCGAGTCAACATTCAAAAAGAACCAGCGGTAATCGTAGCAAGAAGTATAAACCAAGGTCCTACAACCATGTAGTTTAGATGTTTCTCTCACTAATTGCCGTGGGCTAATTGGTCGTTTGATGACTGAGAATATCTATCCTGATGGTTTTAACCTAATTATTTCCCATCTACAGATAACTACTTCAGGTCTTTGTACAAATACGATCCCAGCTCACAAGGTAGGTGTCTTGATACAAATTATTTTTGTTGTGGAGCACATGCTGGAGTTGAACAACTGTTCCTATCATGAATTTCAAGGAACTTGAACAAACAGGAAAATATCTCATGACATTTTGCATTGAAAGACGACGGGTTGTGCGTGCGTGAATGTGTGTGAAACAGACGGACAAATAGTTAACACAGAGAGCATAAAGGCAGAGAGGATAAAGTCATATAATTTAGCTTATTTAATAAAAATACAGTTCTTTCAAATGCAATTAAACCAATCCGATCAAGTCAACAATCTTTAATAGAGCCGATGGAACAAATGGAAATTGGAGTGACAATCTACCTAGAAATCCAAAAGAAATCTTTGACACAAACACCGATAACTGACAGTCTCAGAAAGCTGTGTTGTTTAAAGACTGTAAATATTTTTATTTCTGATTTTCAATCTGTCTGCTTCAGAGAGTCTCGCTGATCAAACTAGTGATGGTCAGAAAGGCGTCAAGAGAGACAGACCCAAAAGCGTTCATCTTCCAAACTATCACGCATCTCTCGACAACTTGCACGACAAGTTCTGGAAGAGTGTACAGCGGACTTCACGACCAGGAAGTCCCAGTAAGTGCATTGAACTGTGTTTCGATGAGTGCTTTGCTTTGACGCAAAAGGTTTCGCAAATTAAAGAAATTAGCAACTTGATTCATTCCTAATCATTTCATTTATTGCTTCTTAACTGGCAAAATCCGCAAGCTGGCAACTCTAGTCGTATAACCCTTAACTAGGAAGGCCTTTTTGGCCAAACATATAAGAGCAAGGGAGATGACCACCCCCCCCCCCAAAGATTTGAAATGCGCCTTGATTCGGCAGGATTGTTAATGGGTCTGACATCGTTCAATTAAAGCTGGCATGGCCCTATGATAAACTGACTGTTGCTATGGTCACAACACTACCATATTAGAAATTTTGCGAAATTAGAAAAACATGGCCAGAAACCTATAAACCAGTTTTCAAAAATAATTAGAATACCTAAAAAATCGCAAAAAGAAAATTAGGGATAATATCAAAGCTATATTGAGCTCAACAATCAAAATTATTTTGAATGAAGTTATTGATTCAAAGGTATTACTGTTCATTTCAAACAATAATTTTCAAGCAATAAGGCATAAATTTCCCCCCCTATCCTCTCTCGCACTGACCGGGAATTTTATATTCAATTAATTTACAGCTTCTCCGGGAACCAATCTGCCACCATCTCCACTCAGTAAGTCAGACAATTCAGCTTCGCCAGATTCGACTAATCATGTGCGTATTGGCGAGGATCATGTGAGGTTGTCCGTACCAGGCCCCCGTATGAGATCCCGGACTACCGATGGTCACATGGACTGTGAAATTGCCCGACAGGCTGTTGCTACTGCACCCCGGCGGGGTATGGGTACTAGGCCGCACTCGGCCTCTGATTTATTCGCCAAGTTAACAGCAGAAGCGATGGCTCAAAATGAATTAGCTGCTAAGAGGAGTTACCATGGTAACAAAGAGAGTCAGCACCAGTGGGTCCTATCTTGCTCCCCAACCCAGCTATACTGCAAGAACTCGATGGAAAAACGCCATCCGTCGGACAGATCATCAGACGCGTTTTCGGTGCGTGCGTCGGATTCGTGGTCGGAGAGTTCGGAAGAGGAGGAGACGATCTTCGCACAAGAACTTTCCTCGAATCCTGTGAATGCGAGTATGAGTATTCCTAACATGCGGTCAGAAGAAAGAATGCACGAACGTGAAGGTCACGGATTGGAAACCGAAACTGATGCTAGCCAAGCTGGAGGAGCACAGTCGAACTGTAAGAAATCTACTTACGATTCATTTGCAAATACAACCTATTGGGTTATGGGTCCGTCACAAAACACCAGCGAGGAAATGCGGAGAGGGGACCATAAACTGAGGTTCCACCATGGACACATGGCAAATGGGCCACAAGTGTGCACAAATGGTAATGTACGGACAAAAGTGAGCACATTATGACACCTAGAGAAAGGACCATAAGTCGAGAGACCATAGTTCCAGGTTCCAGCACGGACTCGTCCTATCAAACGGATCTATGACAAGTGAGCTACATATGTTCACAAATGATGCTGTACAGACAAAAATTGAGCACTTTATGACACTCACGTACCCTCGAGAAGGTAGAAGGGCCAAAGGAGAGAACCACAGTTCGAGATTGCACGATAAGAAGGGACACGGATATAAATAAACGGGGATTAAGAGATCAAAACAAGCATTTTGTAGACTTAAACTAAAGCTTCACAAGAGCACAATAAGTGGTTTGCTTGATGCTTATCTTTATAACAGGACATAAATCTGCTGTTCATATCGCACACTCCCGTAAGAGTGTTGAACAACAGCCGGAGTCCGCGCAAACAGTAGAAACAACTATGTCTTGGTAGATATAGTAGTTTATGGTTATAATTACAGTACTGTACAAATACCTCAATTAATTCCTTCTGAGCGATAGCCCTAGTAAGGAAATGGGCCCACACGGAGAAAGAGAAAA
>JANSTR010185927.1:0-15893 GCA_025434805.1 Antipathozoanthus remengesaui | reverse complement strand
GTTGCTCTACCAACTGAGCTACAAGGCCAGATGGGAGCAGGTCGTGGGAAATTAAGATGGTGTAAAGCGGCAATGAAGACGTAAGAGCCTCTCTTGCCTTTTGGGAAGCCGTGATAAACACGCGGTCCAGTCCAATCTAGTGAACCCTATACAGTCACCCTACTTTGAAAGTGGGGGGAGGGGGAGTGGACTAGTGACTTGACGTGGGGCGGAAGGTGAAAATGCCAATTTTGTCAGTAACTCCTTACAATTTTGAAAAAGTGTGGGGGCCTTGCCTCCCCCTCTCCGGCCATTGTATACGTACATGCGAATTTTAAGTTAATCACTCAAGGGTTGCTTAAAAACAATGGTACCACATAAAAAAAATGTGCTACACCAGTTAGCAACCGGCGTTTAATTTGGTCTCCGTAATGGCAAGAGCTGAGCACGATCCGTCAGGGGCGCAACATCAGATTTCCGAGCGGGGGGAGAGGTTGGGCAGTTCCCGACGAAATCATATCAGGCGAAATGGTTGTAAAACAATATCATGTAAAGGCGCAACCACTAATCACACCGAAACCCAGCACTGCCAAGGAAATATCTTGCAGCCTAAGTGTGGCCGAAAAAAATATCATGCGCAAAAATTGGCCACCCCCCACCCCCTGGAGCCGATATGATGTTAAGTTGCGCCCCCAAAAGTGATAACGAATTGGGAAGCGGGAATACCCTCAAAGCCCGCTTCAGGAAGCGCAAGCATAGAATAGAAATGACAAAAAAACTACTGGTAAAAAATACGAAAGTAGTAAAAAGAGTGGTTTGTGTTTACACGATAAGTTTACAAAGCATTTTTTAGCATTTCTGCCAACGAAAATGACGGACAGCAAACACAAATTATGTCATTTATCTAAATAAAACGAAGTTGTTATGATGTCAGCGCGAGAGAGAAGAGTTTGGCACCATGTAAAGTGTCAGTAATAGCGAGAGTTATATTATGTTAGTCCATACCAGTCAGTTTCTTTATAGCTTCAACTGGCGTATAGTACTCAGTGGTAGTAGCTATGACCTTTCACAAATCTGTCAGTGATGGGAACAAAGACAAAATTGAAGGTTCACCGAATATCATGGTTTTCGAAAATTATATATCTGTCAAGTTATAGTGACTTCGATTCAAAGCAGCGAAGAATGTTACCATGCAAATACGGTGATAATCGAAGCAAGAATGGCCATTTGTAGCACTTTTAAATGATTTATCGAGATTTTAGAATCATCCATTGCGAGGGCGTTTGCAAAGATCTGGATTTTCTCTTTCATCTCAGTAGCTGGAACGTGACCGATTCTAGAGTTCTCGGGCATTGTCTAGTCAACTGCAGTAAAAAAAGTTAAAAGAAAATGAAATAATCTCTCTCTTTCAGTTGACGTTTCAAGTGTTTTAAAACGGATAAAATTTGATCGGTTAAAAATGAAAGCGATGATATGTCAGTAGTTAGATGATTAAATTAATTACATATCTGTCTTCCATAAAAATTGAAAATATTACCGAGCTGGCCGGCCAGCATCTTGCAAGCTCTTTCAAAACGCGTCAGTTCAGCGTTGTTGAATGCCAAAACAGTATCGAATAAAACTATAATTTAAAATCTTAATTCTATATTCTCCATGCTTACCCTGCCCTCGTTATCAGTTTTACAGATAGCTCAAACAAATCCGAATTGGTGTGAAATAGTGTAGTTGAATGACGTCTTCAATTTGATCTCCAATTTTTAATTCGAAGATATTGGAAATTCCTTTTCAGTTTTGAAATAGGTCACAATAAGGTTCTGGTTTGAAGGGTCTCAGTGCAACAACAAATTATATTTCCCTTTATGTTCATAATAAATAAATGTCATATAGAGTAGAACACAGATTTTGAAAGGATTTAGGCTTGCCGAAATAACTATAACTTAACCCTTGTCGTGCTAAACCCGATTTCACTCAAACCAAGGATACCTTAACTGTTGAACCAGTTGTTAAAACCCTGTAAAGTGACCATTTATTTTGCTCATATTGAAAAGTAGAATCAGGAAATGCTATGTATTGCAGCAAATTCTGAGGTTAAAAATTTTCATAGGCAACTAGGAAGAGAGAAGAGGATTAAACGATAACTAAGGAAACCAAGTTACATTGAATATATAAAACTATTAGCACGTTCATGGCCCGGGGGATACTCTATATATTCCAGGGGGGATACTCCCATATTTTTCTACAGAGAAGCTCGTCGGAAAAATTTAATTCGGACTCTAAAAGACCAAGTTAGGCGTGTTCACACCTTGTTTTAACCCCTAAAAGATACGATTTCATTTCTTATTTGACTGATTTAATCCTTTATACATTTACAACAATAAAGACAAATTTGTCGAATGCTTTCTTGATCCAAACAGCAAACTTCTCAATTTTTTGGGAATTGATCGGACACCCAAAGCGATTCCCAAAAGTCCAAATTCCCCACAAGTTATGATTTCGAGCGTTTACACCTAGTACCTAAAGAAACCACAGATCACAACTTTAACCCCCTAAAAGGTACAACGAGAATACCCCCCCCCCCTCCTCGGGTTCTTAGGTCAGAAACGCAAGTACGGCAATGGACACAAACATAACATGGAACAGAACTATATCTAGCTAACAATCTAGTCAGTAATTACTCTTATTCTTAATAAGCAATTAAAAGAGAAGAAATAGCAATTAAAAGAAAAGAAATGAAGGGGAAATGTGCCATTTGTTTACCAGAGCGGGGAACTAGTAGCAGAAAAACCAAAGGTTTTTTTTTTACTTAGAAGTTTTGTTTTACATTACTTTACTAGATTTTGCTTTTTCATTTGTGGGTAATACACCACACACAAAACATGGTAGATTCCCCGCCACCACCTCCTCAACTGTTCAGTAAATCCTGAGATGAGTAATAGCATCAATAACTAATTTGTTATTATTTGTGATAGAACGTCCACTTATAGTTCGGACGTGCTTCTCATATCTAACACTGAACATGACTTGAATACCCAGGATAGAAACTCGATCATTTCTGCTACTCTCACATTTCCGCACTTGTGTTCTCTTTAGGCCTTGCCAATGTCAATTAAATTCATACCATAAACGATATTTTGGTAAAAGTCAATAGGTATTTATTGACCCCCGCGCCTTGTTTCTTTGCCAAATCAAATTTGTAACCTTGGCAAACAGATCAAGAAATCCCCCTCAAGCGCTAGGTAGAATATATGATTAGGATACATAAGATCCCCAGCTCTATGTGGCATTGTATCAGAGATAACCCGCTATCATCAAAGCAAATCATAATACATTTATTACATTAATAAATATTGTATCGATCGATTCACTCGTATCCGGGCTAAAAATAATACAAACTGGATATTTTTAACCGGAGAATGAAAAGAATTCACTTCACGAGGCGAGCGAAGGCATACATATGATGAGGAGAAATCCTTTTTCCATGTGTTTGATAACGATTAGTATGCTATTCAGATTTTAGGCGGATATAAACTCAGTTTTCTGATGTCTTTTTAATAAAGTGACAAAATTATCAAGGCTGAAAAACAAAAAGAGCTCTGAAGACACACGATCAGAATGAAACTGAACACTTCTGCAAGTGATACACGAACAGTATTCACACAGTAATGATCTTAGTAAGCAATAGGATCAATAGAGCCCGTCGCGTGCCATCTCCGCCAGATACCATGCTTTTTTCACTGTGTTCAAAATATCCCGGTGATCAAAGGATATTCAAGCATGTTATGCCTGTTTGTTCGATCTAACCGCTGTTGAACAAACACTACCAAGATTGCCATCTGCGTCATCACCAGGTCAATACTCTTTTAAAAATCTATCAACATTTAGATATCCTCTACGTTTTGCACAGATTATCGTCACATCGGCCGAAGCTGAATATTTTCTAATTTTGCCGATTTCAGGCTGAAGATATTCTTGTGAATATACATCAGAGTATCAATTACAAGTGGTTGGTGACTATGCCGACAAAACGTCAGTTATCCTGTCGTGACTGGCTTTGAAGCTGTTAAAGTAATTTTGGAGACAGACTATAGACCAACAAACTTACAAAGCCTGTTATAGCACACGTAACATCTGGCAGAATGTTATTAAAATTACCATCAAACATACAGCCAGTTTTTGTTAATTTTGACGAGTTTTACCGTTTAGAGAAAGGAAGAATTTTATGCGGTTTGGAGGTTCTTCTCCCTAACCCTAACCCATCCATCCACTCACTCGTTTATTCATTGTTCTTGTATTTGTCCATCTTCCCATTCACACACTCCCTCACTCCCCCCCCCCCCTCTCTCCAACTCACCCATTCATGCATTGAGGGTTCTTTGGCCCATCCATCCATCCATCCACCCACTCACCCCCACACCTCCCACGCCCCTCACATCCGCACATACACACACTCGTTCACTCATTCGTGCGTTTTATGGTCCTTCCATCCATCCACTCACTCCATCCATTATAATCCAAACAAATGGAATCCAATGGCTGACGAATTATAGAACTGTAAAGCAATTACCTTTTGTGCTGCATTTTCTGGCAATTATCAATACTTGTTAAAATCTGAATTTTGGGAGATACAAATAATCGCTAAACAATTTACTGTTTATGACATCCAAAATTATTGGTTATATGAATTTGTCACCTGAAAAAAGATAATATGGAGAGGTTATATTTATTACATTAAAAAGTAAACTGTTTGATTGCGATAATTCTCACAGGGTATTCCCGTAACTCCCGTTCACCCTTTCAGCTCAAAACACGACATGTGATATGCTGCCAAAATCTCCTACACTGTTTCCATAACTTCCTTGTAAACAGGTAGGGAGAATTTTACTTTTCATACTATACACATTTCTGCGTATGATCAATTGCTTTTATTTTCATAACCGAACAACTTATTCTGTGTGGATGATGTGAGGAGAGGATACATACTGATAAAGGGGTTAAAAGACATTAATTTTACATAATGAAATAAACACGTTTCCTTCAGCCCGTCTCTACATCATTTGATGACCAAATTTTAGCTCAACACCTGAAGCCTTGACATTAATAAAACCTTAGGGTTAGGGCAGAAGGCCCACTTCTTTTACTAACTGTCTGTCCTATGCCCAGCTGAGCTGTCGTGTTCCGAAAACCAAGTGTTTGTTTTAATTTTAACCCTTGTAATCCATGGACATCTCAACCTTTGTTAGAACCATATAATGTTATATAATTGTGCTTGTCTTGAAAGGTAGAACCTGGAAATATTAAGTGTTTAAACAAATTCGGAGTGACCATATAATGTTATATGATTGTGCTTGTCTTGAAAGGTAGAATCTGGAAATACTAAGTGTTTTTAAAAACAAATTCGGAGATTCAAAATTATCATGGCAGTCATTTAAGGTCTAAAAATTCAGAAGGAAAAGGGTTAATATATAAGGAAAACCCGTGTCGGTTATTTTAAAACTGAAAGACCATTATATGATTTATATTTATTTATTTATCATGTTACAAAAGTAAAGGTTGCCCATTAAGATAATGCAAGCTCATTCGTATTTTTGAAGGGAATTAAACGTTTCGACTGTTCCTAACCTACTTAAGGTTGAAAACCCCCGTAAGAAAAGCACAAGTGTTATCTCAGCTTCTTTGCTGATTTGCTCACGGTCTGCATTCCTTGTTTTCACTCACCTCATGGGTGATCTATGACGAAAGACGAAGTGAAGAGGGGTAACATAAACAACAGCGATAACACTGCCTGTTTCTGAAGTAGATCAGAATCCAGTCTGCATGATGAGCGCCACTCACCTGGGGGCAGTCTTTGATGTAGTGTCCTTTACAGAAGCACAGATGGCACAAGTAGCCTTCGGGTGGCCGTTTGGGTTTTTTTCTTCGCAACAAAAGCGCATTCTCTAGGGAAGCAGCGAGGCTCGAATACTCGTCCTGTGCGTTGGGAGACCATTGCTGCTTCTCGCTTATATATTCGAACGGAGTCGGGTCTATGTTGAGCTGGTTGTAAAGGTCGCTGGCGAACGTGTCGAAAACATCGGACACATTTTGGACTGACTTCTGCAAATTCTGAAAAGCGACAAACGTTTCCGGTAGAAATGAGTGTTTTAAACTACCCTACGTAAATAAACAGTTTCGGTTGGCCAAGGCACACTAACAAATGAGATAACTATACCAATATTTCCTGGATGGTACATAGCGGGCACTATTTCCAGTTTGATATTCTCGGACCACGAAGACATCGATAAACTTTAAATTTATTTTTGCAGCATACACTCTTTTATATAAAACCTTTTCTTCTGAGAACGTCAGGCTGAAAATCGGCCAAAATTTAGGAACATGCTAAGATTGTAAGAACACAGCTGAGGCTGTCCGAGAACTCTATTTTGTTTCATAACAGCAAAAATCATGGAGTCGGCAAATAGTACAACATTCCTTGCAACTGGAGTAAAATACATGGACATTTTGCAAGGTTAATTTGCAGGACTCACTATTTTTTCCTATTTTCACTATTTTCTATAATCTATCTACTTGTATATCAAATATCGAAGTTCGTATCTTCTTTTTAATTAAACATAGTGATTTTTAGTGTCTGGATAGCAGGCAGTGACTAAGTACGAAATATGTCGGAAAAGAAAATTAGTACATTAAATTAAGAACATTGTAAGAAAGAAGAAAGTTTGAGGCTGAAATCCCAAAATATTGAAGAACGTTGCGCCTTGGCTCAAAGATATTAAAAAAATCTCCTGTTGTAAATATTATAACTACCTCGTACATTTATGCGGAAATGTACATTACATATTTGTACGTTTCGAAATGTACTTGGCGTGTTGACAAATTAAACAGTACATCGCTCTGTTCAAAATTGTTTTAGGCCAAAAGATATTTAGACTGTGGAATGGGTGAGAGAAAATGATTCACAGCAAAATTATAAAGAGAAATCGCAACATAATGCAATTAAGGCATAATCATTAAATCTTTGCTTCAACAGTCTATGATGGTTTTTTCGGTTTTCAACGCATGTATGTTTGCAAGGTCATTATATGCCACTGAAGGTCAACTAGAAGTATTAAGTTTCTTTAATGAATCGGTCTCTCAACTGTATATACATCTCCAGCCAATTTTGGCTATCGTTCGATAGCCGAGAGCCCTGAATCTCAGCGTGCGCTACTTGGTTCAGTTCAAAATTGTTTGTTATGCAAGTGCACAATTTCAAACCCCGTTTGGGACACCTCAAACAAAGCCACACAACAGCTTCATTGTGATTATCAAAACTGTATTAAACTGTGTTTCTTCTCAAAATATCACTCAAGACTGTTAGGTTCTATGCCCGAATCAGTTTCAATTTCAGGTAATAACCAAGCGTTTGCGAGGTGATAAAATAATAGTGCATGCTACATGACCATGATCGTTTGTCTCGGGTTTTGCAATGATTCCAGTAATTGTACTAAAGTAGCCTAGTTATTCGTGTGATACAGCATTTCACTCTACAAGTTCTCTGGGTAAAGATGACAAATTTAAGATTCACAACATTTGAAATTTACTCAGCATTAGACAGAGTAAAATTTAAGAATTCATTCATAGAGATTCACTTCTCGGACAAACCGTGTGTTTAAAAGAAAAATTCAAAACTAACCTTCTCATTTTCTGAGTTCACTGTGAAGTAGTTACTGAACGAGTTTCCAAAGTTGGCTTGTGTTGGTTGAAAGATAGAATTTGCAAGCAAAGCTGACATGACTACTTTGTAAAACCAAAACGCTGGTCACGGACGCTCGAATAGCGACTGACAAGTTTCACAGAGATGTCGGGCAGGCGGGTAGATAGATAATCCGTGTCTCTTTTTACAATTTTTATAGCAGATTTATTTACTACTCCCAAGAGGTTTAGTTTCAAGCGGAAACTGCCAATCATATGTCTTGGACACGTGGATCGAAAATCGATTCGTCAACTGAATTTCTGATTAAACCTAATGATTTTTAAACCACACAAACCAGCAAGCAAACTCGTTTCTTTATATATATCACAAGTTTGTAGAGATTTTGAATTCCCGATGAATTGATTTAGAAAGGGACCCCGTGGGTGGAGATTTTCCAGAAACGATTCAGAAAAATAATTCTGAACTACATAATAGATTAATTTATTATTATTATTATAATAGTTCTGAAAATAGACTCACCTAGCCTGGAAGCTGTTAATGTAATTATAGGATACCACTTGCTGTTCGAGATAAAGATACTATTGATGTCGTATCCATCGGGCAAAAATCGCCTTCTAAACTGCGAAGCCATAATTCAAAACCAAAGTTGTTTCGTCTTTATCAGCTCTGCATTTCATGGAAACATATCTC
The DNA here is from genome assembly GCA_025434805.1 of Antipathozoanthus remengesaui. Taxonomy (NCBI): domain Eukaryota; kingdom Metazoa; phylum Cnidaria; class Anthozoa; order Zoantharia; family Parazoanthidae; genus Antipathozoanthus; species Antipathozoanthus remengesaui. Next base: position 7,534 of record JANSTR010185927.1, on the reverse strand, counting down.
GAGTAATGTACAGACTGGAGTTTTGCTGCGTACTCTTGTCTCGTGATCAATACTTGTACATTTGTACTTCATTACGGATGTAAGCTGTGATAATAATTATACTAATTACACATATGTCCAGACAGTACAAGACATCTTTGCCCTGTTGAACTTGGCTGGCGTGAAAGGTCGACACGTCAAACAGTAACCATCCGTTCCTAATCTATTTACTAAAAGTACCAGCGTACAAGAGTGTACGTCATGTCAAGCACCACTTCTTGGTTACATATCGTAGCAAAAAGACTAAACTTAAATTTATCTGTTTTAAAATACTTTTTACACTTCTTTTTATATAAAGTGTGTGTATTTTGGGAATTTCATCCTCAAACGTTCTTAAAATGTTCTACATACTTACTCTTAAACGTATGGATTCAGAACGATAACATTAAGGTTGAAGTGGGCGGGGGGGAGGAGGGAGAAGGGGAAGAGTGGAAAGAAAAAGCCAATTAAATGGGCGAACTGTTTGAATTAGCGGTTTCTTGAGGCCGCTAATTCCCATTGGGTGATACCGCTTATCTGTTGTCTGATTGGCTAGTTGAAGATAATTTATCGAAAGCGACTCTAAAATATTTCAAAATCACGCTGGGCGCTCGGTGACATCAAAGTCTACGCGATGACAGAAGATAATGAAACGGATAAGTCTTTGGTGGAAAAACTCAGTTTGAAGAGTGAACAAGAGCGTGCTCTAATACAGCTGCATGATGGGAACGATTAGATGTTCTGGCCATATTGCCCACATGATGCGGCAAAAGTCGTATTTACCAGGCCTCTGCAAAGGTGAAGATGAGTGATACCGATAATCAAGATGACATTATAATGCTTGTCATTGCTCCATTGACGAACATTATTGAAGACAAGCTTGCAGACCATCAAATTCGCGGTTTTTGTGCTGCTGTGTTTCCCGCATTGAGTACAACAGAACAGAACATTGTAGTGTGGAGCTCTCTTCTTAGCCTTAGTGAGTTTACAGATTTGCTGAGGTGTTCGACCTTGAGACTGCATCAACGTACGCGTGTTTGTTGCATCGTTGTTGACGAATCGCACACAGTAGAGAAGTGGACACTCAAAGGTAAGAAGTATGTTTTCTTCTGTTTCGTTTTAAAACTTGGTATTCTTGATGCCACAGTGACTATTTGGCCAGTTGTGCAGCTGGCTGTCAAAGTCCGTCATTGTCACTTCCGTTTTGACTTATTTTAATTCCGCTTTACAGTGATTATGCGTATCGTTTGAATAATTACATGCGAAAATTTCGCCCATTTAACTGCCGTCTGGCGGTCCCCTGTTGCTTTGTTTTCTCGCCATTTTGATTTATTTCTCCCTTCTCCTCCAGTGACTGAAACGCCAGTTGGTATGCAGTTGGAAAACAGTGAAACATCAAATATAATAACACTACTACTTCTCAATCTACCTTATATGATTCCAGGCTCAAGAGCGTTTAATGACTAATTGACATCGTGTTTCTCAACTAACAGGTAAAGCGGATCTGAATCGTTAGTAGGAACCGGCTTGTCCGGAGCAGGGATGAACTTGAACCTTCTCACAATCTTTGCCAGAGTCAGCTTCAATTCAATGAGGGAGAATCGCTTTGCGATACACTGACGGGGACCGGCGCCAAACGGGAGAAACTGGTACGGGTGGCGCGAGTCTTTGGCCGGGCCACGGTGCCTATAAAATACAAAGATACATTGTGATATATAATATGATATTATATATGATATGAGTTATGTCATTGTACTAAAATGATACTATGTGATGTGATATGAAATTATGTGACATTTGATATTGTTATGTGAAGTGGTGCGATGTGGTGTTGGTGATGTAAAATGGCTAATATGATATGATATATGATGACATGACGTGACGTGTCGTGACATGACATGACATGACATGACATGACATGACATGATATGATGTGACATGATATGATGTGACATGACGTGATTATATTATTATTAAATATACATCAAGTGCTCCCCTCGCGGGTAATTCAGCACTTGTTTGACAACCAATTCTTATGTTTCAGCGGGTGATGACCTGTTTAAGCGGTTTAATATTTCTTCAGTCTGAGACATTAAATTGTGCCCTCAATTCAAGTTAACAGACCGCAACACCAGGATTAGCCTACTCATTTCGGCAAGATAGATAGAACGTCGACAGACTAGACCAACGGCTTATCTGTCTTTCTGTCTGTTTCTTCTGTCTGTCTGTCTGTCAGTCTATCTTCTCTCTCTTTCCTCATCACGAAGCTCACAGATAAGAGACATCACTCAAATACAAAAAAGTAGGGTTTCTTCCAAGTCAAGCCAGAATTCTCTAGGCAAACCTTTCTGGGTCGAATTTCTCAACATCTGGCCAAGCATCAGGGTCGCGGTTAAGTATAGCAGGGGACCACACAATCTCTGCCCCCGCCGGGATATACACTCCGTTGATGGTACAAGACTTAGCGCACTCTCTGTTGATATGGCTAGCTTGTCTTTTTAAAAAAAGCCGTTGACTCTCTTTTACGACACAGTCAAGGTACTCGATCGCACCTACAACATCATATAAATCCATGGCCACGTTTTCCTGCGGAAAATAAAAAAATGGGGGTACTGCAGCGATTGCCGTGTGAAGACAGTGTACGGAGAGTGTTTCAATAAGTCCCAAAAAACACCGGAGAGAAACAACAGAGTTAGTGTTGTGTTAATAAGTTACATGGAGAAGCAGGCGTAGCTCGGTTGGTTAGTGCGCGGCCTTCGGAGTTGGAGGTCACCAGTTCGATTCTTGGTGATTCCAAGGTCTGTTTCGACCTTCCTCTGATCCGTGTTACTGGAGCTTTAAATACTCATAAAACGGAGCATTGACAGAGGGAGGGGGTTAAAGGGTGCACCGCGTACCGAGGGCCACAAGTTTATCAGTTTAATTACTGTTACGTGTTACCCTCGTTAAATAAATTCACTTTACCTTTGGTTTAAATGTTCAACCTTGTGACTTGGTATATGTAATACAAAGGCAAAATGGCTATAAATAAGAATCTCTGAGTACAAAGAATTTGTAAGCTTCAAGCTATTAGTAAATTTCCTCAGATCTTGTATGACTATCAGACTTTAGGCAACCACATGCAACATATTTGAAGTTGAAAGCACAATCTCATTAGGTAATCAAATGACAAACAATATTGCATTCACGACTAGAATTTCACTGGAATTAAGTTTTCAAAACAGGAAAAGGTATTCACTTGTGAAGCAAAAAGATTAAACTTAATATAATTATTTGATTGGGTATCAATTGATATCTTACTCTTGTAGTGGATCTGTGACCTTCTTCTTTTTTGCTGGAGGTTGAACAGCTGAAGGTGTTACTTGAGGCTCCAACTTGAGTTTAAGACGAGGAATTGGTAAGGGATCTGCAACCATCTCATTGACTTTCTCTTTCTTTACCTGGGGAATGTGCCAACACAAAACCATTTTATTTGCAACTTCTAGCAGAAACAGACAGTTTCAGGGACATGTAACTCAAGTCGCTAGGTTGGTGCTGTTCATATTGACTATTTTCTTGCAGCTGAAACTGGTTAAATTGCAAGCAAATGAACAACAGATATGTAGTGATCAATGTCCCAGTTAGATAACTTGAGAAAATTGTAATTATTTTTGAATAATTTAAAGATCTTTATGGAATAAGTAACCTGATAACAGGTTTTTCCCGACACTCGCAAAATGGAGAATTTTATAACTTAGTTTACATGTTCTTTCAACTGTTTAGTCGAGAATTAACTGCCACAAGAGTTCTGTTATATCCCTTACCTTTAGCCTTAGGCATTGAAAGCAAGGTTTCCATGAAGGGGCAGTGAATGGCAAATTTTACCGACAACAACAACAACAAAAATTTATTTATACCTATTGATTACAAATGATATCAACAAACAACAAAGAAGAAATAAAATACAGATAAAGAAGGTAATTGTTACCCAGAATAACCTTAGGGTTAGTCGAGCTGGGTCACAGTTACTTGTTATTTATAAACTATGTAGAACGGTCGAGAAATGAAAAATAAAGAAAAGAAAAAAGTACTTATAATAGTATTAATTACAAATAAATACATCTATTAAATACGTCTATAACATCTATAACATCTATAACATCTACCGGAGTTACTATATCACAGTTCTTGACAAAAATTTGCCTGGAGTTAGCTCCATGAGCTTTTGCCTTTTGCCTTTTATTCTGAGACTGACTGAGACTTTTACAGCCATCAGAGAACCTATTGTACTTTTTGAGACCTATGATGTTTTTGAAATTGTGGATTTTTAGGGTATTTTCATGACCATATGATGTCAGGCTGTTCCATTAAGTAGCCACCCCACTCCACCACCACATAACCTTCCTCATGTAATAATAATTATAATGACTTTACTATAACAGGAAATTTACAAAAAAATGAAAAAGACGAAATTGGATTTAGTACTAAATCCCACCTTTTAGATTATTTGCTGTATTTACTTTCTAGAGAGAAAATATTCTACTCAAAAATAACCTGAATTGAGTTAATTTCAAAGGATTCCAAGGATTGAGAGTATGAAAGCCTTGAATGTTGGACCTCACTGCACAAAACAGCCATACCTTTACATGCAACTTGTCCTTATTCTTCTCTTTTCTCTTTGTTTTATCTTTCTCTTTCTCTTTGTGCTTCTTCTTCTTCTTCTTAAATCCATGAGGCAGTAACTCGGAGACAGTGTCCTCTTGAGTCACTGATGCTGTACCGCTGGTTGGCAATGAGCCACTGAGCGAGAATGTAGGCTCAGAGGCTGCTGGCAAGGCAATTGTGATTGGTTTAACAACTGGTTTGGGGGGAGACAACATGGTGGATGGTGGTGAAGTTGGTTCACACTCTATTTTCTTGATCTTGATTTTTTTCTTAGGTTTTTCTTTATTTGCCATATTTCCAACAGAAGCTGCCCCTTTAGGTTTTTTTAATTTCTTTTTTTCATCTCTTTCTGGTTGAACTGATGGATCAATCTTCCTTTCTGGTAACAACTCAGATATTGAGTATGAAGCCATCTTGTCCATTTCTTGTTTGATAGGTTTAATTTTTAACTTAGGTAGAACAAATGATGGAGGAACATCTTCTGTTGGTAATTTGCTAGAAGCTTCAGCTAGTTTACTTGAGACTTTTGCTACTTCTGTTAATTCAGAACTCTTGGATTTCACAGGTTCCTTCTTGCCTTTCTTTGTAAGCTTTTTCTTAGTTTGTACACATACTTCGACATCCGTGGCAGCCTTTGATTTGGGTTTCTGTTTTGGTTTGTGTTTAGGCGATGGACCACTCAAATTTTTTGCAGATTTTTCTAGTGCTGGCTGAGCAGATGTGACCTTAGTATTACTTGGAGGGGATTGGAATGGTGGTGATTTTATCGGCGGAGACTTTAGTGGTGATTTGATAGATGCTGATTTTACTGGTGACTTAGTAGGTGGTGATTTCAGCGGCGACTTCACAGTTGATTTCACTGCTGGTTTGCTAGGAGATTTGTCAGAAGATTTCAGTTTAGGCTCAGCTGGTAACAGTTTAGATGTTGGTGGTTTCTTAGATTTGCTTTTGCTGGCTTTAGGAGACTTGGCAATGTTTGCCGCAGGTTTTTTTGCAGGACTCTTAACTTTAGAAGGCGATTCCAAGCTCACAAGTTTTGATTCTGGAGACTTCAACTTTGAAGGTGGGGATTTTAAATCTACCTTTGGTAACAGTTTCTTCTTCTCCTTCTTGGGAGTCTTGTCTTCACTAGTTTGGTGCAATTTCTCCAGAGTTTGGGCCTCCCCTTCAGATAAAGGCTTTTCTGGAAATCTAAATGCTGGGAGCATTCCAATATCTGGAGAAGGAGTTGAAGATGGAGAGGAAACATCCCCTTGTAATGCTTGCAATATATCTAATTCACTCTCAGTCTTAAGTCCTTTTTGAGTAAAGTCAAGCCTGCGTCTCTTAACATCCCCATCATAAGCGGGGGGGCTCTCCAGATGTCTCTTGATGGACACTGGTTCATTTGATGTTTCCTCTCCAACAGTTTTTATCTCTCTTATGATTTCATTCTCACTTGTGTCTTCATTCAAACTTCTCTCTTTGGTTTCAAGGCTTTCTCCTTCATCTGTTAAAAATATTTGAAAACCCAAATGAGAATAGTTAGTATTTAGTTTTTTTTCCAATTTGAATGCCTTGGTAAATAATAATTAACATTAAAGAAAGTATATTTTCTTTAATGCCAGTAGTTCTGTCAGCTCTAATAAGGCTAGTTTCAGTGAAAGTCAATGGTTCACGCTATTACCCAAAAATTAAAATGGCTTTATTGCAAAAACTATGGTACAGTACATGTGTTCAGAAAAATTTAATATGCATAATAAATTTAATGTTTGAAAAAGTTTTCATTCATTAATCAGGGACAAGTGCAAACTGCAAGAGTGACATAAGGAACAGACATGCAACCAAGAACAAACTACAACACCAGGTCGAAACCCTACTCTTGTTTCAAGAGAAATGCATAGGTTGATAGAAGATTAAGAGACTAGACTAAGACCTTAATGTCCCTCTGTCCATGGTCAGACTAGACTAAGACCTTAACGTCCCTCTGTCCATGGTCAGACTAGCGAAAAAAGATCACACAAAATTATTGTGAAACCCTCGATCAGGCCAGGAATTGGCAGTCAGTGATCTTATGAAATGTGCTAACCTCATGCACACCGGAGGATTGAACCTCGTGCAACTGACATAAAATCATGCTGCAAAAGCTGGAACAGCAAATGCCAGACAAAACAACCAAATAAGCAAACAACCTATCTGGGACATCTTTCTGATATCACCAAATTTATATGATATTGTAAATTTTGGAATATAAATGGACAGTTCAATACAGCTTCATGGTCAGTTTTGTTATAATGTTGATTGCAAGTAGGTTCACTTCTTTAAGGGCCTCCAGTTTCCAAAAAATGATACTATCATTTGTAAAAAATCTACAGACTGCACTGGCAGGTAGGTAAAACATATAATAAAATCAACCAAAAGTTGACGAAGACAATTTCCTGCATTGTACGGTTGGAAGAAAGCTGACGTTTCGAGCATACAGTAAGCCCTTTGTTGGAGCATCAGAACATCAAGAGATTAGACCAAGAGCTTAATGTCCCTGTCCATAGAATGGCAAAAGAAGATTGCACAAAGTTCATGATGCACAAAGTGCATGATGCTCCAACAAGGAGCTCACGCTTGAAATGTCAGCTTTCTTCCAACCTCACAGTGTGGAAATTGTTCGTGCCACCCCTTGGTTGATTTTATAGTTGCAGTGAATACTACATTCAGTATGTAATATATCATTGATATTACACTTAACCCTTTCACTACTAAACCCCGATTTCAAATAAAGCAAGAATGTCCTAATTTTTGAACCAGTTTCAAGACAAAATTCTATAAAGTGACCATTCATTTTGTTTGTGTCGAAGAGTAGATTCTCAAAATGTTCATTGTTTCATGAAATTCAGAA
>JANSTR010185816.1:0-15908 GCA_025434805.1 Antipathozoanthus remengesaui | reverse complement strand
AACTGACAGTGGTGTGACAGGATAGGGATGGTAACTGACAGTGGTGTGACAGGATAGGGATGGTAACTGACAGTGGTGTGACAGGATAGGGATGGTAACTGACAGTGGTATGACAGGATAGGGATGGTAACTGACAGTGGTGTGACAGGATAGGGATGGTAACTGACAGTGGTGTGGCAGGATAGGGATGGTAACTGACAGTGGTGGCAGGATAGGGATGATAACTGATAGTGGTGTGGCAGGAACAGAATGGCAGCTGACAGCAGTGTGTGACAGGAAAGGGATCATTCGCAACTGTCCAACAGGAATGTAATTGCAATTGACAGTGGTGTGACAAGGAAGGGCTGGCAACTGACAAGGGTGTGACATGAAAGTAATAGCAACTGACAGGGGTGTGACAGAAAAGCGATGTGAACTGACAATGGTGTGGCAGCAATTGGAGCTGACATCACAGCAACAGCAACAGCATGTGCACACTTGGGGAACAGAAATAACAATAGTCAGTGAGCCAGCAATGCAGTGAGCCACTGTACTAAAACGTGCACATTGCTCTTAGTATATTGCAATTGCTGACTTACCTTGAAACCAACCTAAAAACAAAATTTAGATATTATACAATGAAATGATTAAAATTTATCACTTAGGTAAATATAAAATCACTATTTAATGTCGTTGGTTCTTTAAGCTCTAAGACTCCTGACTGTATCAATTTAAGCAGTCAGTGTACCCTACCCCCCCAACACACACACACATTGATTCTATAGTAAGGATATGTAAAAGAGGTTGCATGCTCAATCATTAATTGACAATAGAAATTACGAGCAACTAAACTACTACGTTTTTGAGTTGACAACCTCCATATGTTCTTCTTAATGCTAAGAAGCTGAGAAGTGAAGCTCTTTTTTACTTCTGGTCTGTCAGAGATAGACCATGGAAGGCAATAACTTTGTAGTATTGACAATGGAACATTTTTATTGAAACTGACTTACTTTAGCAACACAGTGCACTGCTTCACCTCAATTTTTGTTGTGATGGTTATTTTTGTTCTATCTTTTGTGGAATCTTTTATCAACACAAGTTTGAACGAACATGCTGTAACTAACAATATAGCATTATGTGGAAGCACTGATTTGTAGGTCTGTAACTGATTTCCTGCATTCTTAGTGGCTGAATTTAGGTGAATATCATACCTAACAGACGTTTTCCCTGCACTGTACTGGCCATATAATAAAAATCTTAGTTAATCTTTGTTTGTTCAGTCTGTCTGATAGAAAATTTTACCCTTGGTCCAGACCTCTGTGCAGTGAAAGTTCTTGGGAAAGTATTGTCATCGACAGACCTCTTAGTAATAATGAAAATAACAGGGTTATAAATGTAGTTGTGCAAATTGCGTGAATATTCAACTTCTGTTTTATGTATGCTTTTAATTCAAATGTTTTTGTCATTATACACAGGAATATGGTGCATGGAAGGAACGTGGTGTTGGTGTAATAAAGATACTAGAGCACCCAGCAACCAACCAATCGCGAGTTGTGATGAGGCGGGACCATGTGCACAAGATATGCACCAACCACATAATCTCACCACAAATGGAACTGAAACCGAAGTTAGGTACAAAGAATGCGTGGGTCTACACCACTTTGGCCGATTTCGCTGATGAAATCTGTAAGATAGAGCAACTGGCTGTCAAGTTTAAGACTGCTGATGATGCAGATCTCTTCAAGGAGATTTTTCAGCGGTGCCAGAAGAGTCCACCAGCTCAACAGTCAGGTTCGAGCAGCGATGCAAAACCTCAGGTTGAAGATCTGCGAGCCAAACTTGCACCCAAATCTGGTTCCTGGCCTTGTGCAGTTTGCCTCGTCAGTAATGATAAGAACACAACAGTATGTGTAGCATGTGGTGCAAATAAGTTGGATGTTCCTACTGTACCTGCTGCAAAGCCAGTATCCACCTTTCCTCCAAACCAAGAGGCCCAAGATACCTCACCATTTGCCTTTAAAGTTCCTGCATCAAGTGGTGCAGTAGTAACATCAACAGCAGGTTCTAGCTTTGCACGTGTCCCCCTTCCTGAGTCCATGTCAGAGCTGCAAGTTACAAAGGACGCTTTCTTTCGTGTTCCACCTCCGGTTGACCGGTCATCAGTTAGTCATCCAAACACAGGGAAAATGCCGCAGTTTGGAGGAGCAGCTACATCACATCCTTCACCATTCATCTTCAAAGTAAATCCACAATCTTTAGTTGGTAATGAAATTAGTGAGAGTGAGGTGAAAGAACCTGTAAATGTTTTTGGTGGCACGAGTAGTGATGAGCTTCGGAAACAGCCACTGACCTTTGGAGGATTCATAGGTTCTCCCCCACAGATTGGATCGCCAAAACCTATTGTGGCTACTACATGTACTCAGACCCCACCACTAACATGCGAGAAGTGTGAAAGTGATACAAGCCAAGAAAGAAGTTTGCGAACTGGTAGAATGGTGCCGAGTAACCCGTTACCTGCAGAAATACAAGTACCTGTGATCCAATCACCCATTGATTTTTCCAGGCAACCAGCCACTGCTGTTACAACGAGTCCATTTGCGTTACAGCAAACAGTGAATCCATTTGCATCACTGCAATCAGTAGCTTCACAGAAGCTGTTCTGGCAGCAACCACAATCTGCATCTGGTGGAGCTACTGTCAGGCCTGCTCTTTTTGGTGTCCCAACTGGTGGAGCACAGCAGAACATATGGTATCCAGCTGCGTTTGCACTCAATCAACTGGCCCAACAAACAAGTCCTACGCAGTCTCCTGTTTCAACTCCGCCTGTCAGTGCTAATGCGTCTCCATCCAGACAACCTTTTGTCTTAAATTCGCAGTCAATGAAGACATCTCCTTTTGTTCTTAATCAAACTCAACCAGTTAGTGACACTATTAAATCAACTTGGCTTTCACCACAGCATCAGCCAGCTTCAACAAAAGGTTTTAATTTTAAGCCATACATAGTTGAAGAACCAAGCCAACAAACAACACCTGGATCACCCACACATCAGGTACCAGTTCCACCACAATGGAGCACCGTCAAAGTAAAGGAGTCCAACTCTGATGAATACAGCGAAGATACAGAGCAGGATGAAAATGTTCGAGATTCTGAATATGAAACAGAGTCTGAAACGGGCAGCTGTGTAACAAGTTCTTCAGGCTCAAGTGACAGTGTACCTTTGTCACAACTGCAGCCTGAAAGGCCAGAACGACCAGATCCAGAAATGGCTTTTTCACTGTCTTCGCCATTGATGACTCCACAAAAGCTTCCTGAGTTAAACTTGATGCCAGTTAACAAAGGCAATGCATCAGTCGTGCAGCCATCACCTGTGACAAGAAGGACCTTCCTCAGACCGAGAGCTCCTCTGAGGCAAACAAACAAACCAGACGTGGATTACTGTGCCATCATTTATGAGGTCAGGCCCAGTAGAGCAGACCGTGAAAAGGCTGCTAAGTTGCTACTACCACCGAATTTCTATAATTATACCAAGTTTCCAACTTGTCCTGGCTGCCGAGGATGCAGTGATAATATTAAAACTGAAATTGGTGGAGTTGATCCTGTAATTTCACAAGAGAAAGTTGAGCAAACTGTTTCTGTGGTTTCATCGAAAGATCCTGCATGCGAACTGGGAGCTCCAGTGTTTGGAAATACTTTTGAAGCTGATACAATTTCCTTTTCAGATTTTGCAAGAAACGCTGGAAGTAATGTATTTGGAAAGAAAGATGCTGGCAGCTTCCATGGGTTCCCTCAGGCAGGGACACAGCTGTTTGGTGAAGATGAACATGGTGAAGAACACAATGATGAGATTTATTTTGAGCCAGTAATGCCTCTTCCTGATGAGGTGGACACGGTTACAGGAGAAGAAGCTGAGGAAGTGATGTTCTGCGAGCGTGCTAAACTTTACAGGTTTGACGCCAGTTCCCACCAGTGGAAAGAAAGAGGCGTGGGTAACATAAAGTTGCTGACAGATCCTGCCATTGGCAGAAGCCGAGTTGTCATGAGGCGCGAACAAGTGCTTAAGGTTTGTGCAAATCACTGCATCAGTGAAGACATGGAGCTCAAACCTGGTTTGGGTTCTGAGCGTTCTTGGGTGTGGTGTACACCTTCAGACTTTGCCGAGGGCGTGTCAACTCCAGAAACATTTGCTGTGAGATTCAAGACTGTGGATACTGCTGCCCATTTCAAAGACATATTTGATTCACTCAAAGAAAGGAGTGTAGTCCCTCAAGAGATGAAATCAACAGCTAAACTGAATGAAGATATAGGTTCACTGGCACGGTTTGCCCCTCCCCCTGGATCATGGCCATGTGGTGACTGTCTCGTTCAGAATGAAGCTGGTAACTCGAAGTGTGCTGCATGTGGTGCATTGAAACCAGGAAATAGGGAAACGCAGCCCGATGCCAAAATAACCTCAGCTTTAAGTCCTTCTAATTCACAGAAACCTGAAACATCGTTGCCTTCACTACTGCCTAACACAAAAAATGTTTTTGAATCACAAGCTTTTCAGCCAAAGCCTAAAATTTCCGAAGTGCAGCCAAGTTTCACATGCAATGTTTCGTCTGTTCCTCCTTCAAAACCTGGTTTCGCTTTTGGCATTCAGTCCCCACATGTTGGAAAACCTGAGTCAAAAATTGTGCAGCCAAAACCTGTCGGGGAGCCATTATACTCCACAGAAGTGAAAAGAACTGATACTGGTAAAGTCTCCATAACTGATATGAGCCCAACACTAGTTTCATTATTGCAAGACAAGAAATTAGAAAAAGACAAAGAGAAACTTGAAGGTTTTAAGTTTACCCCTCTTGAAGGTGGTCCACCAGGTGTTTTCACATTTGGATCAGGGAAAACACCACTTTTTACCATTGGCCGAGGAGAACCTGTACATGAAAATGGCGATGGTAAGGATAATATTCTGGAACTTGTACCTAGTAAAACATCATCACCATCAAGGCCAACACCTGTGGGAACACCTGTTCGAAACACATCCCTGCCAGATAACATACCGTCTGACTTACCTTTTGGCAGAGATTTGCCGTTTTCCTTTACCTTTAGTTTGAAGGCTTCTCCAGGTCTCCCTGATAAGAAACCCAGCACTCCCAAGACACCTGAAGAAACTACTAGTATTGCAAGTCCTGTTTCACCAGAGAATACGCATCCTGAAGCAGAGGATGATGGGATTCACTTCGAGCCCATTATTCCTTTGCCAAAAAAGATTGAGGTGAGGACTGGGGAGGAAGGTGAAGAAACTGTGTTCTGTCAACGTGCCAAACTGTACCGCTATGACAAAGATTCCTCACAGTGGAAAGAAAGAGGATTGGGTGATTTCAAAATACTTCGTGATCCCAAAACTAATCGTCATCGAATTCTGATGAGGCGAGAGCATGTGCTGAAAATTTGTGCCAACCATACAATAACTGCTGACATGAACTTGAAGCTAAGTGCAGGCTCAAACAGATCATTTGTGTGGAACACCCTTGCAGACTTTGCTGATGAATTAGCAAAGCCAGAGACATTGGCTGTTAAGTTTAAAACAAAAGAAATGGCAGAAGAATTCAAACAAAAATTCGAAGATGCACAGGATGTTCTACCAGTGGAGAAGCAATCGCCGATGAAGGTGAGTTTTGTAAATGCTGACTTGCATCCAATCTTTTCTTGTGGGTCAGGAAAGGTAAACTGGTTGAAGAAGAGACTTGGAACGAGAAAATGGCAAGGCGCAAATGGGATTGTGGGAGAAGAACAGTCTTCTTTGTGCCTTGCCGTTCAATCATCCAAGTGTCCCCAACAACCAGTGTACCTTTTTCAACCAACAGAAAAAACTGCGTACGAGTCTGATATACGGTACAATGTTTAGTGCTATATTGTTGCACGAAAAGTTGATGTTGTGTAACATGGAACTACTGTGTATTGTGTTCAAAAACCTGCAGTATGTTACAAAACATTTTAACCTTTTCCCTACTGACTTTTCAAAAAGTAAAATAATCAAACTTTATAAAAATTGTCAACTTCTAAATTTCATGAAACAATCAACATTTTGAGAATCTCCTCTTCAATACAATCAAAATGAATAGTAACTTTATAGAGTTTCGTCAACTGGTTCAAGAGTTAGGACATTCTTGGTTTGTTTGAAATTGGGGTTTAGTAGGGAAAGGAGTAACACCCAAGGGAAAGAAAAGGGTTTGTCTTGTGATGCTTAAAGTTTGACGTCCATATTATCACCAGTATAGAAGAAACACAAACGCCAGCCCCCATCCATCCTCCACAGTCCCAGTCCCAGCACGACCAGTCTTGATCCATTACTGCTGATACGAATGAATTTTTTATGATTCACAAATAGGCAACAAGCGAACCAGAGCAGTCTGCTTCCAAGCCAGCTAAGACAATACAACGGTCACCACTTGAACCAGTTGAAGGTGAAAGTTCTAAAGGCACAAGTTCTGAAATGTATGCGAAGCCAAGTCCAAATCTACCCGATGATGCTGCTGTGAAACAGGAGTGTCGACCAACTAAAGGAACGATTAGTAAAACTGGAAACATAGAAGGGTCTGAAGATCAACATGAACAATGCATAAGTGCAGTAGAAGAATTAAAGGTTGGAGCAGAAGAAGTAGAGATTGGACGGTTAGTTTTTTTTCTAGTTTTTTATACCGTATATAAACATTTAGGTGCTTTACTAAACAAAGAATTGGCAGTTAAGTTGTATTTGAAGCGGAATGGACCACATTTTGAGTACAAGCAGTCTAAGAGAGTCATATAGCTAGTCCATTGACCGTCACACTGATCAGCAGTAACAAGATATCTCTATTTTTGAAAAGATAATGTTAAAACAGCGTAAATATCTATGAAGAACGACTTTAGTCAAAATCAAGCGAAGTCATGTTTGCCTTAAATTACAAGTAATTGGCCCTCGAAGTGTTTTGGAGACTTCATCAGCATCATATGTCAAAGATGTAATCAATTGTCATTTGTGGCACAGTCGGTGTTTACTGAGGATTTAAACCCGATATGTTTAATACCTTTGACGAAAGCCGGTGACCCATCTACAGCTACAATCGCACATCAAGGTGTATACAAATGAAAAATCAAATCAAGCACAGTCCCAGATCAGCAACTCATGCATGATCAATGCGTACAAAACACATATCTTTTTTTATTGACTGCACAGGTGCAAGTTAAAGTTCGATATTGTCGCAGTTACAGAGACCTATCTTACAAACAATGTCTGCTTCGACTTTTCTCTTATCCATGCAGCTCAAGCTTTAAATACCAATAAAACAGAACATGGTTAGGAGAAGGGTATAAAGAACGCACCTTCGAGGGCTTTCACATAGGTTCCTGTCTCAGGGGATTTTAGCAACCACCTCCGACGTTGTTGAAGTAAAATAAATTACCTTTTTACCAATATGTGCGCATTTTATTGACATTAGTCAAGTGAAATAGAACTGCGCTACACCATGGCTACGTTATAAATGCAAGTAAGGGTCATCATGTAGGACGGATCGTATGTGACCATTAAAATTATGCTTTGTCTGGATTTCTGAAAAATGTTACGCATGTGATAACCCTGTACAAGATATAATCTTCGTTTCTTTTTTTACTGTAATCAGGTAGCTTCCCTTCAACATTGATAACCTCTATTTGATTTATTTATTTACCCACAATTCAATTTTCATTCAGCAGACAGCCCCAAATCTGTCCAGCAGACACCAGTGCAGACCAACCGCAACCAGCTGCATCCTCGTTTTTATTCAGTTCTGCAGACGTTCCAACACTTTCATTTGCTGCAGTGGGTGAGGCAATAAGTCCCAGTCCTTTCTCGAAGAAAACACCAGAAAAAAGTCCAAAGATTAAGAGCCCTGGATTCCCTCGTGCCAGACGATTCAGTGAAAATGAAGATGAGGACGATCCTGAGAAGGAGTGTGATGGAATACACTTCGAGCCACTTATTCCCTTGCCAGAAAAGATTGAAGTGAAGACTGGCGAGGAGGAAGAGCAGGTTTTGTTCTGTCACAGAGCTAAATTGTACAGGTGAGAGATATTCAAAATAAAACGAGGTATCGACAGGGGGAATGCTAAACAAAAAGTGACTTCATAGGAATGAGGACTTGTCTATCCTTATGAAATCAATGAAATTTTAATTCACTTGGTCCATCTATATTCCCTCCGTCTGTCTGCCCCTCCCTCCCTCCCTCCTTCTGCCCCGCTCCCAAGCAGATACTTTTTGACCTGCCCCATATGTTATCTCCAGGTATGACAAGCCATCAAGACAATGGAAAGAACGTGGGTTCGGGGATATCAAGCTGCTACACCATGAGTATTCTGGTCATGCGAGAATCCTGATGCGTCGTGAACAAGTACACAAGATTTGCGCTAATCACTTTATTACTCGTGACATGGAGCTGAAGCCTCATGCAGGGTCATCAAAGGCGTGGGTGTGGAACACTTTGGCAGACTTTGCTGATGAAGAAGCAAAGCCAGAACAACTTGCGGTGAGATTCAAGCATATGGAGACTGCAGAGGAGTTTAAAGAAAAATTTGATCAGTGTATAAAATTGGTCATGGAACAAAAGACTGATTTTAATGAAGATAAACAGCAGGAACTTTCTAAGGATAAGGAGAAGGGTAGAGGAGCTGCCGATAAAGATGAAGAATTTTTGGCTAAATTTAAACTCAAACCAGGTTCTTGGGATTGTGATGTATGCTTCGTTAACAATCCACCACAGTGTACATGCTGCTCTGCTTGTAACGCTGCTAAACCTGGAAAACAGGCAGCCCCAAATACTACATTTAGATTTGGGGATGTATTGGAGACTTCTTCTCTATCATTGACTGCAAAGCCTTCGAGAATCTTTGGACCGGAGGAACAATTTACACAGACAGTAAAACCAACATTTGAATTTACTGTTGCTAAGCACGGTGAAAACCAAACTCAAATTGAAACACAAGAGCCGGAAGTAGGAGCTGCTGCAGATAAGACTCCTACTACAAAACCGCAGTTCCATTTTGTTGCTCCATTTGTGTCAAACAAGCCATCCACAGGGTTCACTTTCACATTTAGCACCCAACCAAAATCATCTGCAGAGCCAGAGAAGCCAACGTTTCAATTTGGCTCAGGAATACCAGCCACATCAGCTCAAAAGCCGGATGCCACAATGATCTTTGGAGCCCCTCAAGCATCTGCGCCAGATACTAAGAATGCCTTTACATTTGGTGCTCTGCCAGTTGCAAGTACAGCAGTCGAAGTGAGTAATCCTGTATTAAAGGATGCTCTGGAGAAGTACAAACCGAAGCCTGGCTCATGGGATTGTGATTCCTGCCTTGTTATTAACAGTGCAGATGTCTCAACTTGTGCTGCTTGCGGATCAGTGAAACCAGGAGCATCTCAGCCATCAATCGGTGGTAGTTCTACCTTACAGGATGCTCTGGAGAAGTACAAACCAAAGCTTGGTTCATGGGAATGTGATGCATGCCTTGTTAATAACACTGCAGATGTGTCTGCTTGTACTGCTTGTGGATCAATGAAACCAGGAGCATCTCGGCCATCAGTCAGTGACAGTTTTACCTTACAGGATGCTCTGGAGAAGTACAAACCAAAGCCTGGTTCATGGGAATGTGATGCATGTCTTGTTAATAACACTGCAGAAGTGTCTGCTTGTGCTGCTTGTGGAACAAAGAAACCAGGAGCATCTCAGCCATCAGATGGTGACAGTTTTACCTTAGCGAATGCTCTGGAAAAGTACAAACCGAAGCCTGGTTCATGGGAATGTGATTCCTGCCTTGTTAATAACAGTGCAGATGTGTCAGCTTGTGCTGCTTGTGGATCAATGAAACCAGGAGCATCTCAGCCATCAGACGATGACAGTTTTACCTTAGCGAATGCTCTGGAAAAGTACAAACCAAAGCCCGGTTCATGGGAATGTGATTCCTGTCTTGTTAATAACAGTGCAGATGTGTCAGCTTGTACTGCTTGTGGATCAGTGAAACCGGGACCTACAGCCGCAACCTCAAGGCCCAGTTTCACATTTGGAATGATAGGTGGTACCGATAATTCTGCAGCACAAAAATCAGGGTCGGGCTTTACCTTTGGAGTAGCTGGAAAGGGCTTTACATTTCATAAAGTACCGTCAAATGATACTGTCAATAAAGAACCTAGTTTTACATTTGGAATGCCAGCAGGAACAAAGGAGCCCCAAACCACCAGTACGCCAAAGTTCTCGTTTGGAGCACCTCTTGGAATACCAGCCCCTGGATCAAGTTCATCACTGGTTTCTCCACAGGACAGATCTGTTTTTTCCTTTAGTGATCCTACCAAGTCTTATTTCCAAATAAGAGATCAAGGTGGAGCATTAGAAACAAAGGAAGAGAAGGTTGAAGTAGCTCCTGAGGTAGTAGATGAAGAGACGCAAAAAGTCGTCGATCTGGCAGGAAAACCAGTGATGATAGAATCTACTGAAAAAGAAAATGAGAAGAAGACAACTGATGCCAGTACTGAAACAGAAGACGGAGAAACATTGAAGGCAGAACAAGTGTCTGGGTCAGCTCACAAGACAACTGACAAAGAAATACAAGGTCATTCTGTTACGTTGGCAGAGAAATATGTGATGACAGATGACACAGACATTACTTTGCCTGTGAAGACAGTTGATGCTAGTACTGAAACAGCAGGGGAACTGAAATTGACAAAGGAGCAAGTATCAGACTCGAATGTACCTGCAGGCGTAGAACACAGACCTAGTGTCAAGGCTGGAGGTGGTAGTAGCACGGACAGTGACAACGAACTTATATTTGTTAGAGCCTGTGAACCAACAACAGAAGAAATTAGACGTGCGGAGAAGTTACTTCTGCCCAAATCGTTCTTTATATTTGAAAGAGAACCAGTGGACCATCTGCAGTCTGAACAACGAGCCAGTGGACGTCTAACTTTATCACCGACCAGTGACAAGAAAGATGAAGATGCTGGAAATTTCCTGGAAAAACACAAGAATAGCACAAGTGGATCAGAAAGTGCAATTGAAGAAATACCACAACACATAAACCCTGTTTTTGGCGCAGGGAAACCCGAGTCATCGTTGAGCTTTGAAGGAATTGCATCTAGTTCCAATCAGGTTGGATTCCCTAAAGCTTCATTGAAAAGCTTTATTGGAAAAGGATCACACGTCTTTGGAAGTTATATGAACGAGGATGAGCATGATCCGGAAAAGGAAGATGACCTTCATTTTCAACCTGTTATCCCTCTTCCGGAAAAGATTGAAGTTATTTCTGGCGAAGAAGATGAAACAGTTCTGTTCTGCAATCGAGTGAAGCTCTACCGTTATGACAAGAGCTCTTCACAGTGGAAAGAGCGTGGTGTTGGTGACATTAAAATCTTACGCCACCTAAAAACAAAGAAGCCAAGGATTCTCATGCGGCGAGAGCAGATTCACAAAATATGTACCAACCACAACATCACGGCGGACATGCAGCTGAGACCAAATCCTGGGTCTGATCGTTCCTGGATGTGGCAAACGTTTGCTGACTTCGCAGATGAGGTTCCACAGGCTGAACAACTCGCTGTGCGCTTTAAAACTGTTCCTTTGGCACAACAGTTCAAGGATGTATTTGAAGAGTGCCAGAAGGGTCTGCGTGATTCTAGTGCCAGCCAAAAAGTTCGTAACATTGCAGCAATGTTTGATACTGGTGCAAAGCTCCTTCCTTCAAAGTCAGAAGAAATGACCAAGCAGTTGTCAGCTGGTAATATGGTGTTTTCAGTTCCGGAGAAGGTGAAACCAACACTAAGAGGGTGGAAGTGTAGGGGTTGTGGCATCTTGAACAATAATGAAATCTCGAAGTGCGTAGCTTGCAGTCACCCCAAACCCCTAGTTAGCAAACTTGAAGATACCGGGTTTAACAAGCCAGTAATAGCGGAGAAAGAGAGTGGGCATTGGGAATGTAGTGCTTGTAACGTCACGAATAATCCGGATGTCGAGACTTGTGAAACATGTGATGCTCGAAGGCCATCAACAAGAGTAGAACATGGTGCAACAGATGAAATTCCACGTAATATTACCTCGAAACACGAGACTACAGAGCTTCAAGCCTCTAGCAAACTGAGTGACGACATGACAGATGTCCAAGAGCCTTTTGACAAAGTAGAAGATCCCACAGACAAGGATGCACACAGACATGTTGATGAATCCTCGGGAAAGTTCTTGTTTGGATCCTCTAACATCGGAGGTTTATCATTTTCAGATATAGCGAAAACGTCCCCGTCTGGTTCCAGCGTGTTTGGCAGAAGTTCTACAGCAAAGTCAAGACCATTTACAGGGTCCGGATCACAACTGTTCCAGAGCTCAACATGTGATGATGGAAATGAAGCTGCCCAAGCTGATGATGAATCAGGAGATCACATATACTTTGAGCCTGTAATTCCCTTACCTGATAAGATTAAAGTTGTAACTGGAGAAGAGAATGAAGAAGTTGTCTTCAAGGAACGCTGTAAACTATATCGCTTTGACAAAGACACAAAACAGTGGAAAGAAAGAGGAGTTGGTGAAGTCAAGCTTTTGAAAGACCCTAAGATCGGGAGAGCTCGTATTGTAATGAGACGTGAACAAATACACAAGTTATGTGCCAATCATATGATTACAACCAACATGGAACTGAAGCCCAATGCTGGCTCAGAAAAATCGTGGGTGTGGCACACTATGGCCGATATGTCAGAGGGTGATGCGAGAGCAGAACAACTGGCAGTTAAATTCAAAAGTGTAGATTCTGCAAAGGAATTTAAGGAAAAGTTCGATGATCTGAAAGATACTGGTGAACATCCCAAACAACAGGAATCATTTAAAGACCAGATGTCTCAGAGCAACACTTCGGAAACGAAACTAGCAGCAGAATCAACTACAGCATATGAAGACAAATCAACCGAAGGAGAACTTGAATTGAATATCAGTAAAGAACAAACAAAGCTGCTGTCCCCTCCAGAACGGCACCAGCCAGATGCCACTGGTAATATTGATGATTTGTCCAAGCACAAATCAAACTATGAAACTCTTCAACCAACACAGGAAAAGGCAATTGCTGACGTGACTGAAGAGTCTTCAAATAAACTATCCAGTCCACAGAGTGAAAAGGTTATTTCCAGCTCTGGCGCTTTTCCTCTGCAGCCAGTCGATTCCAATGAAAGAAACGTTAGTGACAAGTTGATCCATAGCAGCAGCAGCTCAGAAACCATGCTAAACCGTAATCAAGTAGAAATCTCATCAGTAAGTGAGATGAACAGTTCTTCAGTGCGCCAATTCGAGAGTTCTTCTGTGATCAAGACTCGTGTTGTACATCAAGAAGTGAAGAGCGCGCAACAGGTACAAGTGGTGCAGTCAACTGCAAGTGTGCATGCGGATAGCATTGGCAAGGTAACAAGAGTAGATTGGTAGTAATAGCAGTAGTTGTAGTAGTAGTAGCAGCAGCAGCAGCAGCAGCAGCAGCAGCAGCAGCAGCAGCAGCAGTAGTAGTAGTAGTAGCAGCAGCAGCAGCATCAGCAGCAGCAGAAGCAGCAGCAGCAGCAGAAGCAGCAGCAGCAGCAGCAGCAGCAGCAGTAGTAGTAGCAGCAGTTGTATTAAATACTAGTTGTAACATAGTAGTGACAGTCTTAGTCTTAGGGTTGCTTTCCATTTGAACGGTCTGGTGGGCCAACAAGAACTGGTTCTGACCAGTTCAAACCTCCTTTTTTTTGCTAACAAAGTAAACTCTAATCAATAACGATTTCGAAATTGAGTTACACAGAAATATAAATGCAATTAACCGACGTTTCGGTGTCATACTGACGCCATTCTCAAGGTATTGAGATAAGCTTCAAATAACAACAGAGGCAGAGTTCTAATTAGAAGAAAACTTTGGCGCGAATTGAGTCTGATTGAATGTTCAGTGATGGTTTACTCTACTAGCAGAAAGGCTGAATTGCTGAAGAAGACGTTCGCGTGTATTTTTTCTTGCCAAAACTTGCAATTTTTTCATGTTTCGAATAACCGGTGTGGGATATCAGGGTGAGTCTAGTCAAGACCAGTTACAATTGGCCGGAACAGAAAAGACTGCAGTCGAAAAATTGCAGTTTCTGGTCGCGCAAGCCTAGGGCTACTTTGGGTGGACAGAAGTTGTTGTTGATCTGCAAAGATTGGGGGAAACGTCAACTGTTGTATCTTTGGTTGTCATAACGATTTCAGAAATAGCGAGGAATCTGGATTTTATAGAATTCCAAAAGGCGTAAAGCAGTACAAGAGATTCGTCCTGTCGCTTCGTTCTGCTTGCGCATCAGTAAATCAACCATCGATTTAACTGGATTATATTACGCTTTTCTGCTATATCTCTAGGCAAACTTGCCCCAGGAATATCTCCTTCTAATATATTATCACGTTTCTTTGTGTCGCCAAATTTCGAGGTGTCCACCCAAAGTAGCCCTAGGCCTGCTTGTCCAAAAACTGCAAAATGGGCCCTAGTCTTTTCAGTTCCGGCCAATACTTCGTTTGTTCTATTCGAGAACTGACTAGTTGGACCTTTCAAATGGAAACCAACCTCAGTCGTCTCCAACGGCTTTTCAAAATTAATATTGTGTGTAAAATATCGTTTTGAAAATCCACTATAATTACGATAGGTAATTTTGAAAATGCTGCATTAGTTTTAAAAAAACTAAAATTACAATGATACAGTATTTAAGATTCGCTGATAGATAAAATTTTTAAGGAAAAAGTTTTGTTTCTTCTCTTTTTCTTCAAGAAGTTTGAAATAATTCGTACGCTTTTAAAATATTTTTTTCATGTGTCTTTTGGGTGGTCTCATCTCAGGATCTCATCTTGCACTTTTCCATCGCTCCACAGACCTCGTTCTTCGGACCTCCGAAAATGATGATACCGACATTACGCGGAGTTCAGGACTTAGGTCCTTCTAATATTACTTCTGCGGGGGCTTTATTGCACCAAGAATTACAAGACCCAGGAATAGCGCCAGCACAGCAGTTGAGGTTGTCCAGACAGGTGCAAGAAATGAAGCATTTCCAGCAAGCAAATCGGACGCAGGAGGCAAGACAATGTCATCACTCACAGCAAGAACATGGCCACGTGACAACGGAGAACCAATCAGTGAAAAGAGAATCTAGACAGGTGATAGAAAGGCACCAAACAGTGGAGAGCGAATCTAGGTACGTTACACACGAACAGCAATCAGTTGAGAGTATCCATGTACAAAGGGTCCAGAGAGAAACCTCATCTCATGACGCAGCAAGTTCGACAACTATGCAGTCCATTTCTTGTTCACCTGATGTTACCCGAATGTTGGAAGAGATCGGATCGTTGGAGCACACCAGTACTGAAGACAAGAACAGACAGTAAAAGGGTTTCCACAAACTGGACTTTAGATTTAACGAATACTTAGATGGGGGTTTCGTTGCGAAATGATGAATGCAACACTCCAGTTTTTGAACGGGCTGACGATAATTTTGCGTGAAATAAGAGGTAACTGATTTGCTTCATTACTTGTGACACAAGAGCTGCACGCGGATAAAAGTTTGGATAGTAGAAGAGTGAACGAAGACATCACAAAGACTCCAGGGCGTTACTCATACTGTAGCCCGGTTCTCGTTCTTACTTCCGATGACAAGAAGCAGGAGCAAGAGCGGTTATCTTTACATACTTACATTATTACGTATTGCTTTTGGGTAAAATGGTGTGGTTTGCCATCTTCACACTCGCGTGTTCAGTTCTTGGATTCATTTGGGGATTTATCATCTGGATTCATGCAATTGATAAAATATCAAAAACACCCTTTCTAAAGACCTGTCGAAAATAATTTTTGCTTTTAAAATATCATGGTTATTAGACTTCGGGAATTTGAAAAGAATCTGAAACACTTCGTTTGGATACCAGTG
>JANSTR010185705.1:0-15910 GCA_025434805.1 Antipathozoanthus remengesaui | reverse complement strand
ATACGGAAATCTAGTCTGAGCTTTGAGAAGATAATATAAAGCTCATTGTTGACCTCAAAATACGTCACAGTAATAGCTCCGAAGGTAGGGATATACTGAAGCAAATCAAAGCAGCCGTCAAGTTCTGTCAAAGAAAAACGAACAAAATCTCAGTTCTTTTGTTACCAAATGCAACAACTACATCCATTGATTATTTATAGCCTTAAACTTGAAAATCGTTCGATAATAATGAGTAGCTCACTCACACCTTTCTGATCAGATGAAGAAGTGAGCTTATTGCTTTCGATGATAGCAGAACACCATGCAAATTTGGGTTCCATGTTGTTACCATGGGTTTAAATTCTTGTTCTTTTACAAAGGTGAAAATTCGAGATTTTTCGAATGTTCTTTCCAAACCTGCGCAGTCTTGAATTTTTTCTACTGACTGTGCAAGACTATAAACTACAGCAATGTGTACTCAATATATCAACCTCTTCCTTCTTCCGAGAGAAAGACCCTGGTTGAGTCTGGTCACGTGGCCACCCAGATTCTGGGTGGTAAACAAAATAAGATAAACGTGAAACGGGTGCTTAAGATTAATTTCTGTTTTCATTTATTCTGCTAGAGAGAAGAAGTTTTATTTCATCAAAACAAACGCATTGACACATTTATTTTATTTTTACCACCCAGAATGTGGGTGTCACGTGACTAGACCCAACCAGGGTCTCTCATTCGGAAGAGGGAAGAGCCCGGGAACGAGGTTGCTCAATCTATATGTGTAATCACAGCAGTATAAAGAAAAACCTCAGCGGTATAAAGATTACATTTTTTCGTCATAATTAGGAAGGGATTACAATAGAAGTAATGTTAACTACATCCTATGATGATTTGGTTCTTGTTTGAATGTATTTCACGTGTATTAATGAGAACAGGAATGGTAATGGCGCACATGAGGATATTTCTATTGTGTGAATGTGCTACATGTTTAAAAATGAAAAAAACAGGAAAGTTTTAATCAAAATATTAAGGCTTCTCCCCTTTTCTCATAAATACTTGTTTGGGTGTTAGAGGCATTTACATTGTAACAAGAAGAATTGATATTGTACTTTTCAAGCGCTGGTAATCTAGCAATGAATAACTATTATTAGCACGGCTACATTGTGATATATGAGTAAAAACAAATTAAAGAGGACCATGACGAAGATGTGTATAACTGTTTTGACTACTTGAATAAACTGAAATCTTTAAGTGGTAATGCAAGTTCCAAGTAATACACTAATTTTTGAGTGTGTTAAAACACAAGAAGGACTGTTATTTTCATTGCAAAGTGTCATTATTGTGGAGAGGAAGATGACCGTGTTGAAGCTTATTTCAATGGAAACAGAGTTTGTACAAGAACTCGACAAATTGATGTCAGATAAGAATATGTGAACCAATTGCTGATCCTCCAAAACGTATGAGCACATGATTTTATATGAATAATTCGTTCGACCACATGACTTTATATGAATAATTCGACTCACTAATAAAGTGGACTGTGTCAATGTAAAAAGCATCAATTTGCTGCAGTAACAAAATGGTGTAACAGTTAAAGAATGTTTGGTTCAATTAACGGTCATCGGTTATGAACTTTCGTATTTCATTTAAAATGGAAGCAAACCCGCCCGAGAAATTATGTCCAAGGCGAACATTAAAAAGCAAGGAGAACAGACATGAAGAAAAAGGCAAACGACGCCATTGCTGTCACAAAAACAAGAACAATGAACGGATGTACAATCGCTTTTAATTTCAACAAACAAACAAAGATGGTCGCCATTGGAAACGATTGAGGCGAACCTGATACATCGATTGGATCAAAACACGAAATCAAGATTTGTGTATCTCGAACTTAGTCTTCTGAGTGTGGCACAGTCCCTCTAATCACTTACTCGGACAACAAACTTTCTTCTCTGTAATGTTTCCCGTGCAGTCAAGTCCACCGTTCCGCGGAAGAGGGTTGGTGCAGTAACGTAACCTCTGCCGATAGCTCGGTGTGGTATATCGCTCTGTTCGAGAGATGTTACACTTACTCCACCTTCCCCATACTGACCAACTTCCATCCACTGCAAGGTTAAAAAGATATTTTGTGTTTATATAAAGCAATCCTATTATTCGGAGTTTAAACGGTTTAGTCGGCTTGAGGAAGTCTTGTAAAGAGGCTTTTTGAAATGCACAACACAGTGGTTTGATTGGCTCAAATTCACAACTGTTGAAGTAATTTAAGAGTTAGACATGCTAACCGCTGACCAGTGCGCTGTTTACAGAGACACGTTTATTAACATACGAACAACAAAAACTGCGGTTTGTTGACTTTTAGTGGGTGGCTTCATTATCAAATATACAATCTAGAAATAAAACAAGAAACTAAGTTTGTGATAAAATGACATACTAAGACTGGGAAAGTATATTTTAAGAGGGGAGGTGATTACATACGAAAATTTCAATGAATAAAAAGATTGAGTTGGTCATTCCTAGGCGATTCGATCATGTTTTTAGAACAATAATATTTAAGTGCAGAGCATCGGACATCAATCAAAGAGATTTTTTTACACCTTGGCTTGTCTGTTTTAAGTACTTTCACTTGTTATTTTTGTATAAATCTCATACAATAGTTTTGTTAGCTGCATTTTTTTCTTTGTGATATGTTCACGCAGTTTCTCGGTAGTCTTTCAGCTGATAACCTAGTAGGGGATCGTATATAGCACAACAGTTGTCCATTCTTTATACAACTATTGTTTCTGCCTACATGTATTAATTACTAACGCTAATAGGGGGAGACATTTCGTAGCTTGTGCACTACACGTAAGGTGCCATAAACAAGACGAGAGTATCTTGGTTAAGTGGCTATTTC
This sequence comes from Antipathozoanthus remengesaui, assembly GCA_025434805.1. Lineage (NCBI taxonomy): Eukaryota > Metazoa > Cnidaria > Anthozoa > Zoantharia > Parazoanthidae > Antipathozoanthus > Antipathozoanthus remengesaui. The sequence continues at coordinate 13,041 of JANSTR010185705.1, read as the reverse complement.
TGGCTACATCTTCGTTTGTAGGTTTTTTCCAACACAATTTCTTCAATAAGACTTAATTAAAGGTGTTACCATGACAGCCCGGGGAGAGGGTACTTAAGTAAAGGTGTTACCATGACAGCCCGGGGAGAGGGTACTTTATTAAAGGTGTTACCATGACAACCCGGGGAGAGGATACTTAAGTAAAGGTGTTACCATGACAGCTTGGGGAGAGGGTACTTAATTAAAGGTGTTACCATGATAGCCCAGGGAGACGGTACTTCCCACAATTGTGTAAACAACAACATTTACATTAAAAACCAGATGAAGAATGTTACTTAAATTTTGGTGACGGGTGACCCGAGATAACTCCTAATTTTCGAAAAAGAAAACATGAAGATTATCCAAGTGAAACACGAATTTTCGTCACGCCTCGCTTGTGTTCGCGGCGCTTGAAGCGTAACGGCCATTCTCGTTTAGGTAGCAACAGTATCTTCTGAAACGGACCGCCTAAACTTGCATTTCTGATTCATTTTATTTCTGAAAAAAGTACGATTCAACCACTTAAACCCATTTTGGATGACGGATTCGCTTTTACACAACAGAAATACATGTTTATAATTAACAAAAATGTTCGTGTTTACTCAATAGAAACTCATGTTTACTCTTACAGACAGAAATCTTTAATTACAAGACCGAAACTATATCAGTAGAAACGAAAAGCTACTTTTACACAATTTTAAAATGTTTTCGATTCAAGTCGAATACATTGCGCAATTTTCTCTTTGATACACACAAATGCTTTTGAGAGTGGATTTGAGAGCTAACTTTTCTTTCGAAAATTTTCTTTCGAAAATTTTCTTTCGCGTCTTTTCTTTGCAGTTTGCTTTTTATGCAGGTAAGTAATGATAGGGAAACGTAGTGGGATACGTTTCCATTATATTAACCCTCTCTAGCCTGGGATTTTTGGAGGTCTCGCATTCTGTTGGGGGTTGATTGAACCCCCCCGGCCACCTTAACTTTCTTATTATTAATCCAAAACATGTGTTGGGTCAATTGATAAGTGTTGTAAGCTCTACGCAATTATGGAATCAATTTGTAATAAGGGCACGTGACGTCATGATGACGTAATCACATTTGATTTTATGAAGTATTTTTAGCATTTGAAGACTTATGTCCCTGAAATCAAAAGGAAACTTATAAAATATACTTGGATTTATTTTGATGAAAAAAAGCAGAGATACAATTTGTGATAGTTCAAACATTAATGTCATTGTGGTAGTAATGTCGTCATCAACTAGTCCATACGCCGGCCAATAATTTGTCAGTTTCGTTTCTTGTTTCAATTCGACTAATTAAAACAAAAAAAACCCAGAAAAATGCAACAAAATGAAACTTACACAAAAGGATATTTCACCAAATATGGTACCGTTGACATGATAACATTGTAAATGTATTGCATTTGCTTACAGTTTTGACAAAATGGTGGGATAAGTATACATACACAGTTATTTCTGTTACCTATCATCATCACGTGACATGACTAACTTGGAATGTGTCCCAAAAGTTTTCTAAAGCTACGGATTTTATATTTTAAGGTAGCCGTTCCCATGGCAACAACAAAACTGCTGTGTCTAGTCTCCTTTATTACAACATATAGCGAATATATGTACTGAAAAAATGTAATTAGGGAAACGTTTTTACAAAATGGCAATAGCTTCCCCGCAATGTAGTGTCTAAGGTTTAATTACCTATGAAGAGTGTGCAAATGTTCTTAAAAATCACAATACTCAAAACTTTAAAAAGCAGTTTCATTTCATGGTTACCATGGCAACAGCACACGTCATATATTAGTAAATTGCATATCAAAAAATTCCCTATTAAATTTTAGGAAAATTCATGAAATTTCACCGATATTGTCTAAACCGTGTAGAAGTTATAAACAAAAGACCCCTTGGGGGGTTGATTCAACCCCCCAGGCTAAATAGGTTTAAAACCGATTTTCATGTTCCCGTTAATCGAGTACATGTACTGTCACATAACTGTCTGATGCTTGGAGCGAAATTCATCTGCTGGTTTCTCTTAGAAAGTACAGAAGTATCGTCAGTCACCACCAACAGTAATCTATCCCCACAACTGACCTTTATGGACTCGAAACGTGTCTTACCACATGTCTGGGTTTCTATTGAGTTACCACAGTCCTTTCCGCCATTCCGTGGAGCAGGATTGTTACAAACTTTTGACCTTGTTCTAACTTTGCTTCCTTGATGATCGTTAACGCATTTAGACCATTTTCCCCGCTCTCCCCACCCTCCGTCCACTGTGGTGAAAAATAAAGGATATATTATAAGTTGGTGCCATTTCTTTTCTTTCTTCTGTGACAATGAGCCTAAGCCTAGAAAGCTCGATTATTCGGATTATGCACAGAGTTTTTCACGTGCCAGCCGTTATTTCTTAGAAAAGACATTTCAGCATCTATATAAGACCTTCCTCCTCTTTTAGATTTGTAGAAATTTATTGTTGAAGTTCATGTGCATTTAAAAATTTAAAAATGCTCAACATAAAATGAAAAATTTCCAAGTAATAATTGTATTTAGCATAAATACGTTGTGAAACTAATTTGTTTGATGTAACTTGCACGAAGTGGGGTGACATCATTTCTTAGGCTACTGTTCCCCTGGCAACTACTTATAATCTTGCCGTTGCTCGCGGGCTCATGTGCTTGAATCTTGCGGAGCATTTTGGTCGTACGGTCGACCGACTGACCGGCCGGCCGGGAGACAACAGACTCCATTTCTCACAACCGTAGAAAGTTTACTCATTCTGCAGGAATGAAACATTTCATCTGAGTTTACAGCGGCAGGATTGTCAGCTTGGTCGCTGCTCAAGCGCTTCGAGCTACAGAAAATTCAAGTGCGAAAAGGTGTTGATTGCACTGCAGCCGAATTGTGCTTTCTAGATGTCGCTGCTCGGCGTAAATTGACTTTGATTTTCAATTTCGCTAGCAGTCGATATATATTGAGATGGAGTGAAAGTTTGTTCACAGAAATATGAGAACAAACAAGATCAAGCACAGACAGAAGTAAATGATGAAAACAATTCAAAACGAGCGAAACGGAAACGCAGTACTTCAATAAATACACTATGCGAACCAAACAATGAAACGCATGAACGATCGAAGAGTGAAGTCGGTAACTTTTTTGATTGTACAGACTTAATTTAAAATACTAACAACGTTTTTCAGTTTTGTTTTAACAGATCAAGCACAGACAGAAGTAAATGATGAAAACAATTCAACACGAGCGAAACGGAAAAGCAGTACTTCAATAAATATTATTTTTCGAACCAAACAATGAAATGAACGAATGATGAATTGTTGTCATACTCACCTGGGCTGTTATGTTTTAGCAAATGGTAATTTTGACCATCTCTATTTTAAACAATATTTAAAAACAATATGGCCGCGGCTGTGATATTGTCCAGTCCTTGTCGACACGACTTTTGAATCGTGTCTGTCCACGTGACGTAAGTGCAAAGTTGAGTGTGTGCATTGTCTGTTGTTTTTCATCAATTATAAACTAAAAATAAAAATGTATTATCATCAAAAATGTTGTATATAAATATTAGATAGAAGTTTTAATTGTGTCATATCTTTCATATATTTGGTGGCTCTGAAAAGAGCCGTTTTTGTTGTTGTTCTCTGCTCACTGAGCCCGGGCTGGTGCGTAGTTGATCTGAGAGCAAGCTCTCAGGAGGCTCATCTTGGTTCGTTGCCTGGACTCGTATTCCTCCCAGTGGTTCCGCTTCAATTTTCTCTCCCCCACAAGTCTGATATGCAGAGCGGTCAGCTGCCGAATCAACAGGTAGAACGGCAGCTGAGAATTCCCATTAGCTTTCCTGTTGATCCTGTTGATCCTGTTGTGCCAACCCTCGATGTCGTTATTTGTTCTCACGGACTCCATAAAGACGCTCCAGTCTACTGGTGTCCAAACTGAACCGTACACCCAGATGTCTGCGATGTAGGCCATCAGTTGGTGGAGAGGCGGGCAGGTGGCTTTCCGGCGGAGTCTCTGAAAGGCTCTGTCAATTTTGTCCGCAGGGAGGAACGGGAGGGACATCACCGTCCGGCGGAACTTGTATGTGGCATCATCGGATTGGTATGGAAACTGCAGAAAGCACAACCAAGGATCTTGACAGCCGGGAAGGAACGGTGGAGAACATACCAAAGGGCAGCCTCGAAGTCAATCTACTGTATCCGCTGTACCGCAGGCTCTGCATCCAGAAGTTGATAACTGATAGGAAGACCTCGCGATAATCCCGTTTCGATTTACCCGACATCATCACAAACAGTAACAGTACTTGCTTCACATGGTCATCGGACTTCATGAAAGCATTTATGGTTAGCAGCTGGCTGAATGGCTTCCGGCAGAGCTTGAAGGTCCCGTCCACGTACCAACTCTTGGTTTTCTTTAGCTGCTGGAGTTGGCTGGGTGTAGCAAATATAAGGTGGCGCTGTCCTCTGACAAGGATGTCAGTCTGGAGGAACTCTGGTGGCAGATGTTCGTCTTCGAGCTCGAACTCAAGGTTGACTGGATCTTTGGGCCTTTGCTGCTGGCGGGTGTAGTTTGCATTCCGAGCCAAATAGTCGGGCTTCTGCAGGGCTGGACAGGGGGCTGCTGGATCGAGCTCCTCCAGGAGGACTTCATCGACAATCGCCGACACTGGTTTGAAGACGTCGGCCAGGGCCCGCTGCTTGACCTTAGCCGCGATCTTCGTCGCCTTTGCCTTCCCGAGATCTGGTGCGTGATTATGTTCCCAGTTACCCTCGAACATTAACTCGCCGACTTGTTTGACGGTGGCACGACAAGGATTATTGCATAATTGCAAGTGTTGGTTCCAAAAAAAAATGGGGCTTATGTATCATAACAGCGGATCGAAAGCAAAGCTGAAATTTTCTCATTGGTTAACGAAACGTCTAGGTGATTGGTTCAAATGAAAAACTGTATTATTAATAAGGGTCATTTATTAATATGGGTCATATGCAAATTGCCAGTTCATCGATCCAAAGTGGTTTTCAATACCGATAATTTCTTGTTTTGTTTTTATTCAACAAAACCATAAACAATAAGCCGCAAGATGTACAAGCGGTAATGAAGTAAGTTTTGTTCCTAAGGATTTACTGTTTGAACGGTATTCGTTTGAAGGGAATGTGGGAATAAAGTGGTTTTCGAGCCAACAAGTTTTTTATTTGCGATATGCGAGGTAGCTAAGGAAAACAGTCTTATGTTTGTAGTACAAAAAGCTTTATTTCGTAATCCAGTAAATAAACCGTTTGGCGTTTGTTCGATTTTGCCTGAAATTACAAATGTTTATATTACCGAACTTATCGCGCACAGCAAATTAGTGCATGATGAAAAGTGCAAATCATACGAGGTATCGAGTGTCTTCGTTTTGGTTTCTTCGTCATTTATAAATTGTTCCTGCAAAAATTTCATTTCAATTATAAAGTAACAGAAATATATTTTATACTACAACTTCACATATTTCGCATCTTACAAAGTGTTTGTGATGCTGGGCGACTTCACTGTAAAACCTGGGCAACTTCACTGTAAAACCTGGGCGACTTCACCAGAGTGAGTCTGGGCGACTTCACTTCTGGGCGACTTCACCGGCATTCTTAAGAACAGAGGGGTATGGGAATTATATGTCTATGTCAGCTCTAGTCCCCAGTGAAAATACACCTGCTTTCCAACAATTAAAATATAATTTCGATAATAATAAATAATAATAAATAATAATAATAATCTTTATTGAGGTAACTTTTTCACTAAAAATGATTTTCGAAAAGGACCTCGATAACTGATTTAACCATCCCTGGGGGTCAGGGGGTGGGGGAAACAAATGACTAGTCCATAATAATTTGTACCCTTGATAACTCAAAGTCAATCATGTGAATACATTTTTCAACAACTGGGGAAAATTTAGGTTTAGCACTAAACATTCTGCTATTTAAAGTACTTGTGGTTTTCATGCTTTCAGTTTGTTTGTAATTTCTTATGCTCTCAGACTTTATACATTAATATTGCTAAAAACCTTACAATGAAACATACATGTATAAGCATAAAACCTCATCAATCAAATTCAAAACCGTGATGAGTCGAAGTAATTTCAATTCGCCTTGGCAATTCGAGTTACCGGGGTTCAACCGTATATCACACAGAGGGGGCATTTCAATGGTTAAATGTAGTGAAAAGCAAGAAACTAGCATGACGTATTAACATATTCTACTCAGTTCGATCATTGGTACATGGTGAGCCGCTGTAAATTCTAAAATATCATATTCTACGTTTAACTTACATCGTATGACGAACTGGGTTATAGAAACTGAAGCTCATAACACCAGATCGATCTCGATAGCTAATGATCGAACTGACTGAAAAATGTTTGTCATTCTCTCACCTGCCCAATTCTCACAACGCTTATACCATTACATATTCTACTTTTATCATCTTCGCTAACTTTTTCCCCAACTGCACTTCTCGACCAAACACCAATACATGTTTCTTTCCAATCGCGTTCTTCCTTTGGTGTATTATTGTCGCTATTCGCTCCTCCATCTTTACTTTCGTCGTCTTCTTTCGCCATTTTGATAAATATCTTTGACACTAGCCCCAGCCTCTTTCTTCCTCTGGCGCAGTTCAGCAAGGCAAATATGAGGGGGTGGGGGGCCGGGGGGAGGGCGCTGGTACATTCCGATATCGACCGGATGGGGATATTCGTCATATATTTTAGGTGTTAAAATCGCTGCCTGAGGTCTCTCTTAGGGGTAAACACGCGAAAGTTATAACGTCTGGGAAATGTGGTATCTTTTAGAGGCTGAATTCAATTTTTCCAGTCCGAGAATATGGGAGTACCCCTGGGTGTTTGAAATGGCGCACGTGGTAATGACACACGTGATATGGTCATGATACCTAAGTGATTATTCTTTTGGTTTGTAAAATAACTAATTTGACAACAATATTGTAGTAGGCTGCCGGTTTCATGACCCTTTCATCCAGACAGATGCCTCATCTCTCGTGCGTGTAGTTGACGCAGTTTGTGGAAATACACACGAGGAACGACGCGCAAAATGGAAACGTCTTAACAACATACCTTTATTAAACTTATTCACTTATTGTATGTATTCAGTACAAACTCTTGATTATAAATAGCGGTTTAATTAACACTGGTTATGAGATAATGGAGCTATATTGCGAGGTATTCAGGTAAAGTTCTGAAATAACCATTCCCTCCTAATTTTCAATTCGAAGTCGTTGATGTGCTTACAAAATTACGATTCTCAGTGACCACCTGGGCCATCGTAACATCATTCCATTGCATCAAACAAAAACCTCAACTGCATGTGATCACAGAACGCAATTGAAGACGTAGGACTCTAATATGCATTTAAAATTTGGCTCTTGAACTATTGCTAGGCATATGTTAGTGACTAAATCACGGCTCATGTCAGGTTTACGGATCAGGTTCAGCAGGGCTGACGGAAGCGTCATAGAGTCGTCCAAAAGCTTATACATAAATACTAAGATAAGAGCAACGTGTCTTTGAATTTTTGAAGCAATTTCCTGCATTTTAGGGGAAAAAACAGGCAAATATGTTATGTGGTTTTTAGCGAGGTAACATGCCTGGAAGGAGGGGGACTTCCAACGTTTTAGGGCGGGATGCTCGTCGGAAAATTTTAATGGAACCAATCTGGGCGTGGCTCAGGTCGATTTTAAGCCCTATGAGGTACCATCCAAAAGCGCACATGCAGACAACATTTCAATCACTTTAATGAATCTAAAAATAGATTAAACAGCATCAAATAATGTAGACACGCCCTAGTCTATAGCTTCTAGGCGTTCACTTGTAATATCCCAACTCTGGAGGTCTAAAATGTTGACAAGCCCTAGTCTATAGCTACCAGGCTCTCACTCCAGTACCTGACTGATACTGAACTGTATGAAAATGACAAAATTTCTTCTCTGGCACCCTAAGAGGTACCGAATCCTTGCATTTTTACAGGTATGATGAGCATCTCCGCCCCAAAATGTTTGAAAATTCTCCCTCCCCCCCCCCCCCCGGTAACATGTCGCATAGTAACTTGTAAGAATTTACTGTATAATAATAAGATAAGTTCTTTTATTATATAGACAGCAGTGTTTTACTGCGAAATACGCCACTCGTATTTTTCATACGAACTACATCCGGGACCTGAGTAGCATATTTTTCATATCTTCACTTGTGAAAATATCAATGACGTCACTTCTGATGTTTTCATGCTCATTCTTGATGCGTTCCGTAGTTTTTGTTTGTGTATGTGTCCATTTAATAAAAAGAAAATTACACGTTGGCTTGAAGATATGAAGTTAATCTTCTCGTGTTAAAAAATATTTCACTCGTTCGCTGCGCTCTTCACCGCTCGAAGATAAACTTCATATCTTCGCGTCACTGTGTAATGTCCTCTATTTATCAGAGAGCCCACTCACATAAGTGATTTTCCGTAGAAAATGAGGCAGAAACTCAAATAAAAAGTATAAAATCGCTTCAAGTTAATAAAAGGTAATGTCCTAATTTGTTCTGAAGGACAGTTCCAATCATTAATGCAGTGAGACACAACGCGGCAACAACATTTTGTTGGAATTGGGCTTGCGTAGATTAAACTTATTCCCAGTATTATAATTGGTTATAATTTTGAGTATCAGCAAATGATAATAAGATAAAACGCCAGTTTAAGAGACTGTTTAATCCCTTATACGTAAAGACGAGACGAGGAATGATTTGTCATCTTGTTGACATTGTCTGTAGCATAATCGGTGTCGATATCTCAAAGATGAACATTAACACACGTAAATGTTCATCATCCGCCAGCCCTTTCTGGGTCTGAAATTTTATAATTAATAATCACTCAATTTCATTATTGAATATTATCTGCTAGGTTCACACAATATTCTCAGCTGTTCAATACACAACGACCTGGAAAAAATTTAAAATTGAAATTGCATTTTGAACATTCTGTTCATTGGTAGGAGTGTCAAGTAAATCAGGGACTTTAGTGTCGACAATAAATATTTTGTCTCAAAGATGTTCCCTGGACACAGCTGTGTTAAATACTTAAATACTTTTACTTGATTTAAGAAATTCTTATCACTAAACTTATAGGAATTAATCAATTAATATTCTTGATTACGCAGTCAGGGAATCATTTTTTATCTTCTTACGTTGAAGTTCATGCACGAACTGCTCAACGTCATTGGGTCAGCAATTTAAGTATTGGACAAATTAAGTTAACGTGAAATATATTTACAGCATCTCTTGATTTTAGCTTTATTTTGGTATTATTGGTTGCTAAAACTATTTCCATTAGCTAGCGCAGGCCTAGGGACCTTTTATGGTTATCGTCAATGCTAACTATTGCATTGCAATATGCATTGCACAACCTGATTAAGCGTTTTATCTATGCTTTATTGCTTGCTGTCTTGAAATCTGCAAGATTATCTCTAACGCCAGCGTTCACATGGATATCAATCCCAGAATCACCATCGCCCCCGTTAGTATTTTCAAAGTTGGAGTGACGTAATCCTACCATGGCGGAAGTGGAATTGTGGGACAGCGCCGATGAAGACGTTTTCTGGCTGGTGCGAAGTGCGTCCAGTACTCGGTTGGTGTATGTCAGTGCCTTCCACACCTGGAATTGATGAAAGTACAGTTTTATGGCTATCATTGTATTTTGCTTATTGCATTAGAATATTTGAAAAGTTTGCAATTGAATCGATTTGGCAAGAGCTTAAGAGCTGAGTACAGTTAAATGCACTAGTATTTGAGGCAAGGATGAAAACACTTCTCCAATTGATTAGCCAATCAGAACACGAGTTATATCTGTTTATACCTATTTATAATACAAAATAAAGGACTGTTAAATTCAATAAACAAAAATGGTTGTCTTAACGACCCAACTCAGAAAGATCTCCGTCGTACTAGACGTGAAGGTACTAACCATTTGCAGATGTTAGAGCAAAGACAGCCCTTTCTCAGTTATTTTAAGACCCTGAGTCTTGATCCGAGGGCCTAGCTACAGTTTAAGGTCCTCCTCCGAGAAGACATGAAGGTCTTGCCATTCGCAGATGTTACAGCAAAGGCAGCACCTTCTCCTCAAATATTTTAAGACCCTGAGTATTACTCGAGCGCACGGAGATTTCCAAGTCATATTTCCTTTGTTTTTAAGGCGTTTATAATCTGAATTCGGGTTCCCAAGTAAAGTAAACTTTTTCTAAATATAACTCCTTCTGTCCCCGGTACTAGTCCAATAATTTCAAGGTTTCAAAAATGTCAACTCGCTCGGACAAGACTGATTATGGTTGAAGTATTATTCCTTTAACATGTTTTCCAGTCATAATATGTAACAAAGTTATGCATCCCTCAGGAAGGGAATATACGCAATATAGTGAACGGATAATACTGCACGTGTGTCCACTCGTCACATTACCTCTTGGAAATCTTTCTTTATAATGCCGTGCATGACAAAGATTAGGAATCCCTGGAAGGAACAGGTTATAGTGAACAGATACCATAGTACTAAGCTACTGTCAGTAGCCGCCAAACCCGCGAATGTCCAGTTTAGACCCAGGAGAACAAAGATAGAGAGGGAGGCGCGGAAGTGAATCATCTTTTGTGACTTCTCTTGCTTACGCGGAATCTTCAAGATCTCCCGCATTACCGCGATGAACGCACCCGTGTTGAGGAGCATCAGTAGGAGGACTGGGGCCAAGAATGCTCCGTAAAATGATTCCTCGTCCATCCAACATCTGCGATAAAAGCGACAGACCTTTTAACGCTGAATTCGCTACATTTTCATGTTTATAACGTTTTCCGTATATGCAAATTGAGCAGTTTCTCAAGGAGGACAAAAAGAATTCAAGGATACTAACCAATTTCAGAATACTCCATATTTTGGACCAAATACAATTACTTTTAGTGGTTTATACACTCTTTTTAAGAACTTCAGGCTGAAAATTGGCCAAATTTAAGAACATGCTAAGAACACACTCGAGACTGAGGAATGGTCGAGAACTTTAGTTTGTTACATTACGGCACAAAATCATGGAATCGGCAAATAGTCGAGAGTGCAACATTGTTTGTAACTACAATAAAACACATGGATATTTTACAAAACCAATTTGCAGAACTCATTGTTATCTCTTTCACTCTTTCTACTTGTATTTCAAATTTGAAGGTCGTATCTTCTCAGATACACATACAGCGTCTGTGACTAAATTTTGTTTCATAAACTAAACGTTAGAAAAAGCAGAATGGGTACACAATACGTATGATTATATTTAGAACATTTTAGGAAGATTTCAGGATAAAATCCCTCAAAATATTCAAGACCATTCATCCTTGGCCCAAAAATAAGACGTTCGTTCCAAAAAAGAATGTACAGAAAGTGGTGAAATGATATCAATAGATCATTAACAGACAGGCACGTCATAATTTCCCCTCGGCAGAAGCGTACACTCAGGAAATATATATTTCTAGATATTTTCTGATTCGATTTTTTTTATCTCCGCAACCAGTTAGTTGCCTGTAGAGTTCTGGCCAGTTCTAATTAAGTTTTAGGTTTGTTTTCAAAGTCTCGTCTCAGAATATCGTTTTTATGTTGGCGCAATGCTTCCAAACAAATCGAATGAAAATGCGGATAACGTTGGGTTGCTCATAACACATTTCTTTCCTAGCTGCTCTTTCAGTTAAGAAAACAACACATCGCGCATTCTCAAAGACCATTCAACATCTTTGATATGCACTTTTTAAAGAGTGTACATCACATACTTTGACGTATCTGTATTATTTCCGATGGTCATTACACCATAGGATCTGGACGAGGCGAGTCCAGTCACAACCACCACAACAGCAGGCATACCTGAGAGTAAACAGAAAACAGTATTTTATTTGTGTTATAGCAGGAGCTTATGCTGACGGTCGCCGGGTCGTGATGAACTAATTTTAAAGTAGAATGAGATCCCGAAGTTTGAATGCAATCAGGGTTTTTTCAAACATTCTTTAACTTAAAACCAGGGGAAAAGGGGGTTGTGGAGGAGGGGTGATGGAGGGGGTGGCGTAGGAGGGGGTGGACTGCAGGAGAGCGCGAAAGAGAAGACCAAATTTTAAGATTACTAGGTGCAAAAATAATGTACATATAAGTCAACGACAAATAAATGAGGCGATATTTTAACAATTTTTAAAAGCTCTCACTGAAGACTTAAATTTGAAAAGTTAAAATATGTTCTTTCCAAATTATTTCTGTTGAAGTCTGGTTGGCTGTAGTCGCCTCCATATTTGTTTTGTCTTAATTCCTACTGCATGCCGTGGTTGGTTGGTCAAAAGTGTGCGATTAGCGAGAAGTCATTATTTTGGAGGGGTGGGGTGGGGGATGGGTCAGAGTAATTTAGGTGGCCAAGTCAAGCCGGATACTAATATAACAATGTTAGCTAATATAAAAGTCGACCCGAATGTTGTAAAGTCCTCCCCCAGACCCCTCTTCTAAGGGAAAAATAATGACCATACCGCATGTACTGAAGTCATTTGGTCTATATTTAGAAAGATTGACGTGGTAAATTGACTATGTGGAGAAAGAATATTCTGTGCAGAAGAGTCGTTCTAACACTTTAGCGAGTGTTAGCATGACAAAACGGTTCCCCCCCCCCTAACCGAGTCAACAACTGAGAGAGTGAACAGCGCATGCTCAGTGTATCTATGCTCGACCCAGTTGACCCCGAGTTGACCGCGGCAGGCGAGCCAAAGGGTTTACAAGGGAAAAGAAAAGTTTTTCCAGGTAAAAGGGTGACCCTACCATCGAATACGAATGGCCCGGCTAAGCGGGTGACCTTTCCAGCTGAGCCAAGTCTGTGTTTCTCATGTAAACGATTTAATTCGTTTTGTAAATTGGTTCGCCCAGAGCTGGTGTCAGTGGAGTAGGCAAGTGACCCTTTTTTGTTGGATATGAACGGGCCCAAGATTGCTTTGTGTGTATAT
>JANSTR010185594.1:0-15915 GCA_025434805.1 Antipathozoanthus remengesaui | reverse complement strand
CCTCGGTTGATTTTATCATACGTTTTACCTACCCGCCGACGCAGTCTATAGTTTTTTTAAAAACTATTTACTTAGCATATGTCATATTACTGTCATGGCCTATTTTGATTGGTTGGGAGGGTTTGGTAGGCAAAACAAAATATATGCATTGGAAGTTATGAGTTTCAAACATTGAGCTTGTTCCCAAAATTTACATTTCTTTTTAAACTGACTTGTTTAAAGCTTACAGCAAGGATTTGAAAAGGGAAAATTGGAGCAAAAAGTCAACATGGCTGCAGCCAAGTGAAAAAATCAGTTCATTTAAAGACATTAAAGAGGCATTAAATGAGTCGTTCGTCATGGAGACCCTGCGGGAGTTTCAATGTGCAGATAGTTTTGTATTTTATAGAGATAATTACCACAGGACCCTCAAACAAGGACAGAACAAAAAACTTCAAGAGTCATCTAACAGTCTCCGATCCAGATGTTCACAGATGGGCATGTTCAAAAATCAAATTGAAAGCAGATTTAAAGACTGCTGGATCAATGTGATTGTTTACCAGAAATGAGGAAGGATCGATTGAGTGTATAATTACAGAAAATCAACAGTGAATATTCAGTTCTTCTTCACTCAGACTGCAGTAATGCAGATTCTTGTATATGCATGAACTGGAATGCTCTTACAGCGAATTCTGCCAAGCCATATTTTTAAAAGTTTTTTGTTTTTTGATCAGTACAGTACCGCACGATTGAAAGTCTAATTATGCATAATAATTTCTCAACGCATAGATTAGGAGTGGCAAGTGATGTGTGAAGCTCATTCAGCCCAAGTGACGCATCGCGTCACATGCATGGTGGTAAAGTTACCCTTGTAGCCATACTCTACATGATAGAACTTTTAAAAGGTGGCTTAACACAGCTGTTATGACTTGTTTGAGTACCTGTACTTCAACACGGCTTTACTTCTCAGTGTTAATAGCTGATAAGCTCAAATTTAATACAACTGAAATACATTACCAGAAGAGTCAGTTAGTGTAGGTTTTGTTGTTGTTTGATCTGTTTCCATGGAAATGTATCAGATTGAATGCAACCAAAAAAGTCACTTTTTTCCATTCAAAAAAACTGCTCCTTAGATTTTTGTTTTAAATTGCACACATGCAAGTTAGACCGTGACGTTTTCAAAACCTGGTTTTCACACGATTGTGACAGGCAGTTTGTATTCATTTACAAAAGTTTGGTTCACTGAATTCTTGGTCACATTGCTGATCTCCTCTGTCAGATTTTAAGTTTTTTGCTTTTGGTGACTGGACTGTGATCTTGACTGAAATTGTACAATAATTAATCAATTTCTAATGACCAGATTTGGGCAATTCCTATTTCTTTATAAAAGAAACCGCTCACAATGTTTCGACAAACTGCGCATGTGCAGCATTTTTGTTTGTTCGAACATACAAGTCAGATGAATTGCAAGTGTATGTGTTGTGAACAGTTTATAGAGTAGTTCACAGAAAAAGAAATGGTTTAAATGATTGAAATGGTTTAAAATCTGATTTATGAAATTTATGATTTCTGATTCTTGAAATGGTTTAACAATCTGATTAAAGCAATTACATCATTCTGAAGTTCCATGAGAACAACGGGCTGATGAAGTTGAAGTCGATGCCGGATTTGCCATGTGTTCGCCATTTGCTCTCCACAACTGTTCGTCACTGTAAGACTTGTAAGTGTAACTGAGTCGATAATCAGCCAGTTTCTTTGCCAAAGCCCTTTTGAAGATGCCAGGATGGGCTTTGTCCCCGATCACTCTGTCAAAGGATTTCGGCAAATTATGACTGCGATTGCTGAACTCAATGTCATTGTATTGCTCCGATTGATGATGTCAGCTGTTGTACCAGTGGAAGAATGGAAGAAGATTTTCTTGAGCACTTTCACATCTCCAAGGGCATTGTGACTTTCAAATTCAGCTTTGAATAAGTGTTGATACAGAGTGCTCAGCCTAGCTCATGTCGGTAATGGAGCCGTCGGCAGCTTTCGGAGCTTTGAAGGCTGTCTGCAGAGTAAATTTTGAGTTCATTCATCTTCTGAACAAGCAAGCATTGTATATTAGCAAGCATTGTACATGTATATATTAGACTAATTATGTAATTCAGGCCACTGTCTGAGGCATTACACTGTTATCTGTTGGTGCTGAGAGAAACAATGGTGTTTTCAGGCAACATCCTTCGCAAGCTCTTCCCTCTCCCAATAGAAAGACCCTGGTTGGGTCTGGTCATGTGGCCACCACATTCTGAATGGTAACAAATAAAACTAAATGTACAACCTATGCACTTGTTTTGATGAAAATAAAACATTTTGCTCTCTCCACCAAGCTAAATTAGTGCCTGTTTCACAAGTTTACATGTACGGTATTTTATTTTTTTTACCTGACCCAGAATCTGGGTGCCATGTCCCAACCAGTGTCTTTCTCTCAGGAGTGGGAAGACCCTGGGAATGAGGCTGGTATTGAGAGAGACAAGGTGGTGTTGAGTGAAAAACATATACCTGTTTGGAGGTGCTGAGAAGATATGTAATTGAATGGAGGTGCTGATGAGAACTGGAGGTGTGAAGAGAACTTAGGGATTCTGAGAGAAACAAATCAATGTCAGTGTGCTGACATAAATATGGGTGTTATAATTATGCTAGGGGGCTGAGAAATGAGAGGTAACAGGGTAACAAAGGGTGCTGAGAGAAACAAGGGGTGCTAAGATAATCAAGGGGATTGCAAGAAAAATGATGGGTGCAGGGTTACTGCAAGAAAACAGAGGTGGTGTTATAATTGTGTTGCATATTATTTTATGTATATATATGAAATTAGCACATTTTAAATTTTAGCTTTTAGTAATACATGTATGACTGTGCATTGATTATGAAAGCTTTTTTGTCCAGGCATTAGACCAGAGACTCAAGTTATTCCAGGATTGACAGCTCCTGGTGCTTCAGTGAAAGGCATTGATATGGAATATGAGCCTGAAGGTAACTTTTACTTCTGTTAACTTTGTATTGTGCTTTCATTCAGCTGTTAATATTACTTAATATGTGATTTTTTTAGTTTGTTTGACTTAGTGCAGTTTACAATATATGCAAACATAGTTATACAATAATGCAACTTTTATTATAAATGAGTGTCCATTTGGTATTTCTGCATATAAAATACCCATAGATTTGTGTTGATGGGGACAGCAGGTGGCAAGTTCAGCGGTCAGTCTGATTGAATTTGCTAAACGATACAATTTATACATACAATAAAAAAAAGGCAGCACACATTTCAAATTTGCAGCAGAATATACCGACCTGTACATGTATGTCTGTATGTATACCCATAATTCTGTGCATGTCATAATTTGTAGTGTCAAGTAAATTTACAATAGAACAAGAAAAAACAAAAACAACTTGTGGTGTATCACAGTACAGAAAGCATTTTATAAAGGACTGAAAGGTGAAGTTAGGTAAAGTCTAGATCTTGATTTATAGGGAAGATGTTATTTTACTTATTTGCACACAGAAAAGTGGTGTGGGGTCAGGGAAAATTGATTTTGGAAATATTGCTAACAGGAAAGGCAGAGAAATGAAAAAGTAATAATTATTAAATGTATTTATACTTAAATTGTAGGGTCAATAATAGTATTTATAGAAGTTGTGGTGTTGGTTTCTGAAAATGTCGTGTTTTTTTATAATCAGTTGCCAGTTTTTACAGGAGCAGAGATATACACTGAGTGAAATAACCATAACTCTAAGACTTGAGGAATGTTTTCAATCAGGAATGAAAACATGGAAGTTTCACAAAAGATTTGGGTATTTTGTAACAATGACTGATTTAACTTTTAATTTATGAATCATACTGTATGGATACGTTTGTGTAGTGAGGGAAATTGAACTTCAGTCAGAGCGTGTCAGTGGGAACCATACCTAATAACTGGGTTCCAAAGACATACTGTACTGCAGATTTAGTCATTCTGTCAGGGAAATGAAATGGTTGTCAACCTGTAAACTGAGTCAGAAGTTGGTCATTAATCAATTGTTAAATTACAATTTTTGAACTTTATTTAAAACTGTTACAAAAAAGTCTTCTTAAGTGATATTCGAAATTGTACATACTGTCACAAATTTTCTTTCTCTCTTTCTGTTTTTAATTGTAATAAATGAGGACTTTACTGTACTGTATCAACTAGGATAAATTAGTAACTTTGCTAAATAATTATTTTGAGGAAGCATACATATACTTTATACTCATTAACAATGCCAGGTTAACCTTCTTTCTGTAATTATACTTTGTAATACCATTAAAGTAAAGTTAAAAATAGTTCAGTCTATTACTTTTCAACTAATTTCTGTCTCATATTGCTAATTATTAAGTTACAATAATATTGTTCTGATATTAGTTTTTCTTGAGACAATTTTTGCATGCAGAGCAACTCTTATAAAGCTTCAACCTGTACCTTCAGAAGTCGACATCTAAAAGTTACATTTCAGTGACTAACACACAGAGTTGTCTATCATACAGCCTGTACAGGTTGACAATAAACTGTACTGCCTGAGGTACTTTAGCAGAAAACTTCATTATCACATGAAAATGAATATTTAGATGCATTTGTTGCTAGATTTGCTGTTCAGCTAAACCACTTTAAAATAAGTAGTTTGCAAACAAATACTAAATATGACTGAATGGCAAATCAAATATAAAACAATGATCTGATAAAGTAAAAGTCTAAATTTATTCTTAGAATTTAACGAAATAGAGCTAATTGTGACCAAGTTGCTGTAGGATATAAATGTCTTTCATATTTGTAATATCGAATACGTGTCGCTCTGTATGAGTGGATGCACAAGTATCGTTAGTTTTAGGATTTCAAACTGAACTCTAGTAGAGACTTTTCATGTTGTTTCGGATCCGTGAATCACGTATCCTTAAACTCGTTTTATCGAAATGAAAACATAAATAGAGTTAATCTAAGAAGCTATTACGTTTCACATAAACATTTCGTGTATAAAGTTCTACTTTTCTATTGCCGTTCCTACTCTTAAATTTAACTCTGAACTAATCCGAATTTCCTGATCTTTGACAATTGTCCGCTAGTTCCAGTTCTCCCGCAACTTCCCTTATTTACAAGCACATGAGAGACTGGCACTAGCGGACATTTGCGGGCAGTGCCAGTCTCCCGCTTGGTATCAAATCAGTCAATAGCACATCTATCTCAACCTTTGTCTGTGTTTGTGTGTCATATGCAATAAAGATTCTTCATTGTTTCCAATTTCAATATTTTTTTTTGAGATAAAAGAAGCACTTCTGATTCAGTCACAGAGCTGATACCCATTTCATTTCTCGACAGGAAGCAAAAAACCTTCGGAGAATGGCGAGTCTTCGCATACTGCAGATGAAGGCTTTCTAAGTAACCTTAAACTTCAAAAAGTTACCGACACTGCGGGACCTAGTAAAGACACTCCCAAACAAGACGACTGCCCGAGCGAAGAAGACGTACAGAAACATATTTATCTTATTACCAGTGGTCACAAAAAGAGACCCGTACCTGAAGAAATAAATGTGATAATGAAAGAAGATTCTCCAAATACACTGAACACTGATATTTGTGCTAGCGTGAAGAAGGAACTTCAGAGATTTAACATTTCCCAAGAGGTGTTTGCCAAGGTTGTTATAGGTAAAACACAAGGTTATCTGTCGGAGATGTTGAGACAGGGAGAAAAAGCGTTTAACTCGCCTGATAAGATCTTTGGGAAGGGACAGAAAAATTTTGATACTATGCGAGAGTTCTTGAAGTTGCCGGAACACGAGAGGAGACAGCGTTACGCAGCGAAGTGCAACGAGTTGAGACTGGAGAAAATTAAGAAACGTGAAAGCGAACAGGTACGTGGCGTAAATATTTCGTTCACTGAATCAGTGGCTGATTTACTTTTCTTCACAAAGTTGTACTTGTCCTTTGCAGCCCCAATTATTATACGGTATTATCAATGTCCGAGTCAATGACAATGACTTATCATGACCGGTAATGATAATTTTGAAAGTCATCACTCTGACAAATATAGCACTAAATAAATGTTAAAAATATTCAAAACAGGAAAGTGCAAAAATTTAACAAATGGACGGTATTTACATGAATTCGGTTATAAAAAGTTATTGCACATAAAACGTTTTAGATTGGAGTTAAGACTTTGTAAGTTGGGAGAATGTCTCAGTTCAAGGGGTAAGGAGTTGCATTCTGTAACGGCATGGAAAACAAGTCGTTGTTTGGCCCAGTTTGTACGTGGGCGGGGCAGGTGAAAATATTCACGCGTACGGGTGTTGTGCTGATGAAAATAAGAGGTTTTTTTTAGATTGAAGCCAAAGTCCACCAATTGATTAATAATTTTGTACAGAGAAACTGAACGGTGATAGCGCCGTCGAAGAACCAATGGACGTTGGACATTGATAGATGGCGAGCAGTCTTCCATTTCCTCAGAATCAGTCGAGGGAAATGAAACTCGTCTGGCAAAGGTGCGAGTTACTCGGTGAACGAGCACTGCGTGCACACAATTCTCGTGGCCCACAGTCTCTCACAGATTTCTAGGGAAACGAAAGAGGCTACTCGCAGTCAATCTCATTGAAGTAAAAAGTACACGCCATAGAGAAAAGCCTGCTTGCTTTTGTGAGAATGTTTTTCGAGTATAGAAAATTCTGATCATTTACGCCAGTGCAGTGACATCTTCAGGTCGAGTGTCAAATTGCACGCAATTACATATGAATTTTGAAGACTTTGGTGGTACTGGTATTTCAAAAGATAAATCGTGGTTCAATTTTAGATGAAAATCTCCGGTGCATGTTTGTTATCCTCAAGTTCAAATTATTTTTCTCAACTCTAACATTGCAGGGAAGCAGTTTTGAGTCGCCTAAGAAAAAGCCAAGACAGCAAATTCCACCTGATGCCAAGATAGTGATGGAAAGATTCTATGATGCTGACAACAAGTACCTGACAGCAGAGAGGAGAGAGTTATTAGCTACTCAGCTTCATATTCCCGAGCAGTCGGTCAGTGATTTCTTTAAAAACCTAAGATCACGGCGGAAATACGAGGAACGAATGCAGGGAATTCTAGCAAGCTGTGGTTCTGATTCTGGAGAGGAAGAGATTGCCAGCGAGGGAGCAGATAATGGTGTCTACGAACCTGCGATATCTCCTAAAAAATCGCTGACTCCTGGTCATTCGGACAATAAAGTTATAAAGTCCTCTCCACTTAATTCGGAGGTAGTTTCCCAAGATTCATCTGATGATGAACTTGGAGATGCAATATACTTCAAGATATTATCTTTGGGAAAGAAGCAAACTTCTAAAGGTGAATCTCAAGGCAGCTGTGTTGCCAGTAAACCGGACACAGTGTCTTCGCCCTCACCACCTCGAAACACAGAAAACAGTCAGTGCGACTCATTTCAAGGGCGGGGCTCTGCTTGTGGTTCCACTTCGGCTGAATTTTCCGACGATGCTTTCGAACTGGTTGAGAGAGACCAGGGCTTTCTAACTCAGAGCACGAAGATGGAAGTTTTTCACCCCATTTCTGGAGAAGAGCTTTTCGTTGTGCAGCTGGAAGACAATGCAGTACCTTCACGGGTTCATTTATCGCATCAACTGTGAAACAAGTTGATATCAAGTGTTTGTTGGCAGTGTACCGCATTGAAGCGTAGTGTGCCACCATACCAGCTGAGTGCAGATTGATTGATCAACTGATCGACTAGCCAAGGTTGACCACCTACTCAACTATGATGGTTTGTTCGGCTATCAGTACTCGATCACGGCTGACTAATCGCGGTTTTCGTTTTAAATTTCTATTCTATGGAAAACACATCAATCGAAACCTCATTTGCCTGGAAAGTATGCTTACGATATCAGTTTGTGGTTGTGATAGGTTTTAACAAATCCCAATAGTCACCAAGATTACTGGCTTGGCTGTTACAGTGCTGTTATGACAGTTGCAAACAATCCTACGTATTTCTCGGCATACTCCTCTGTCATGATTTCTGTGTCATTCGAATCCTTCAAATTAGTCTTTTTAGATGTTAGAAATAGAAGAGCAAGTCGACGTTGTCAAGCAGTGAAAACTTCCAGATTCATCGCCAACAAACGGCTCGCGGCATTCGTGAAGTTAGCAACAACAAAATTACAGACAATGCGTATTGCCAAGCCATATAAAATTCGCCTTCTAAAAAAATTTTACTGGTGAAGTAATTTTAGGTGTGAATCCCACTAATTTTGGAGTCTTACCATTCAACTTGCTCTTTCTATTTCTTCGAGGTTTAGATTGACATATGGTTCACGTTAAAGGTCTATTGGCAGTCGCAACCCCAACCAAAAAAACTGTTTTTTAATATATTGGATCTGATCATGATTGGCACATTATTCAGTAATTGTCAGATATTAAACTTAGTTTGGTTTATTATATTTTAGTTATTGCTTTTGTCATTTTAAGGTGTACCTGGAACAGGTCTCGCAACCTAAGTGTCTTCAAGACCCACGGTTCAACTTTCATATTTAAAAATGTGAAGGTCTAACCTGCAGATCGCTTTCTGAAAATTTTATAGATTTTTTCATTTTATTCTTACCATGTTTAGAAGAGGAATTTATTTTTATGTTCTTCTTCTGCAGGGTTTAGTAATCGGAGACAGATAGGCCACTGTAAACTTGCAATTTAATTTCCAACTCTCTTCACCATATTAATGCAAGTTAGGTTGTGTCCAAAATATTTTTTGATAGAAACTACAGTAGAGTTCTTGACTATTAGTCACTCTTGCTTAGCGTTTAAAGTCTCCTAAACACTGAGCGTATGTAACATTCTTGTAGAATGTGAGGAAGGCTAAGAAAGAACATACATATTGGTTCACAATTAAACCCTCTTCCAATATTAAACTTCAACCAATGATTCAGTGCGGTTTGTAATTGGACCTTTAGCTAGATTTGATACTTGCTATTGCTGCTTTTCAACTGGTAACTGTCTGCTCTACTCAAAGTATAATTCGCACGAATTGTCAAGGATCAATCACATTACTATAGTTCGTATTCACTATAAATTCGTTTCAGCACTGTAATCTGTTTCAATCGCTCTTGCTATTAAGCCACATATCGGTGTTTAGGACAGATTTGTTTCAGATTAGTTGTAGCAGAAGTGATTTCTGTAGTTTTGACGTATTTTGCCAAGAACCGGAAGAATTGTACAGTGCCTTCATCCCACAAGCAAAATGAAAAAGCCAGGAAAACGCTAATTGTTGTAAAGGTTAAATACGATGTATTTATAACTGGACAAACTCGTCGTGAAGAGTGCATAATGGCTATGCAAGCTCTCGGAACCTCCGCCAGTTGAACCGCATACACACAGTGGATATGGACGCTTTTCAGCTGACCTTGCACAGAATTAACAAATCCTTGGTTTCCTATACTTTAATTGGGCTTAACACTTAATCCTTTCAAGGAGGACACGACGCGGTTTTGAGAATATGAAAATCGATCGCCGCCATGAATTGTTAAAGAATTGTACAATTCTACTAACCTCTTATTGGACATATGTGCATGGAGATAATTTAGCAGTTCATGATTTTCAATAATTTAGGTGAAAGGGTTGATTAAGAGTATTCAAATCAAACTCTTGAGCAACTAGGGTCCTGGTACGTTTTTGGTGTCAGATGGGAATCTAGATTAGAGGATGCATCCTACGGCACATTTCGCCTTAGTCCCCTCTTGCTTTCTTAATATTATATTATAGTACAAAGATATAAATATTCACTTTAATGTATTGTATTCAAGAACAAACCCGATGGTGTCTACTGTTTGTTAGACCACGTGTTTGTGTGACGAGGAAACTCAATAAAGCTATATTGAGGATACTTCTGGCTGCCGACTTTGTTTTCACTAACTTGTACCAGCTGAAAATTAACCCTTTAGTTTGGAAATATGTAACATATATACCTTGCTACTCGATAAAACACCCTTTTAGTTCGCAACTGAGGCCTTTACCTAAAAGAATGCCCCCAGTGTTGTTGGAATACTAAGCGTAACTGCATGGTTGCTACATCTGATTTCTAAAGTTTCTTAAAAACCTTTTATTCGAACTCGAAGGGTACTGATCAAACAGGTTGAATTTGACAGGACCGTCCCATTACGAATGAATAAATGGATAATTATGATAATACATACATTTGTTGCGTGTGGTCCCCATGGGACTTTTCAGCACTTGTTTACAACAAGTATATGTTTTCAGTGGGTGAGGGTCTTAGCCAGACCGCTGTAAGCAGTTTACAATGTATTTCTGTCTGAGACATTAAGTCGTGTCCTCAAGTTAATAGACCACAACACCGTCATTAGCCTACTCCTATCGACAAGTGTGTAGGTTCTTTTAAGTCCCCCAATAGAACGTCGAGAGACTGGACCAACGGCTTAACGTCCCTGTCCACGGACGGTGTGTCGAAAGAAGGCCCCGAAATAATTCAACCCTCGGCAAGGCCGGGGATTGAACCGGGACCTTGGATTGGCAGTCAGATCTAACCGACTGAGCCAACCACGCTCACACATAGTCTCAGTAGAGTAAGGGGTTGAACCCAAGATCTTGAATTGGCAGTCACAGATCTAACCGACTGAGCCAACCACGCACACACAATAATAATAATAATAATTTTTATAATAACAACTTATTTCTCGAAAATTAAAATACAGTGCATAAGTTTATATGCAAAATCGCTAAAAAAATTCTATGCTATTTATTAAAGCCGAGTAAAAAATGGAGAAATTCGTAATACATCTAAAGTCCGGCCAGCCCTTTATAGCTCGTGGAGAGCTATCGCGATGGTGGGGGAATCAGGATGCCAGGCGTAAACAACGGAAAAGTTCATCGATTCTCGAACATCTCAAGTTTGTTAGGCGCAGTCGTGCAATCGTAAAAGGTAGCTCGCAATGCGCTCATTCGGCTGCCAATAAAATATGTTCAATCTGTCGCGTGATAGTAGAAGTGCCATAGAAGTAATTTACAAGAGAAATTCAGTAATTTTTTCACCAGCTTTAGAAAAAAAATGAAATGGCACCAAATGTTGTTTCTATTTTTTGAACAGAACTATGACAGGCCCTATTCCGGGAGAGACAGTTGGCATTTACTTCCGGTTGCTATGTATGGTTGGCTCGACCAACTTCTTTGTAGGAATTGCTTGCGCAAACAGCCAATCGGCTTCCTTGATTTAGCTAAAGTAGCCATGAAGCTTTTGTCGGTCTTGGTCGGATCGAATAGTTTTTGAGAGGAACGGCAGATCAGGTATGAATACACCAATTTGCTAATGCAAATTTTTGCTAGATCCATTCCCTTGTGGGGGCAAAACGTTATTGGTCGGTCAAATTTTGGCATGTTAATTCAAGATAAACATTGCATTTTGTCCCCACAAAGGAATGGATCTAACAAAAATTTGCATTAGTAAAATGGTGTATTATGCATCAAGTTCACTACAAGGGAGCATCATTCAAGCATATGAAAGCTTCAACAAGCTTTCGAGAGGAAGACCATGGCCTTTTATGGCTCTCTCTTTTATTGTTGTGCAACCAAAGAGTTGGTGGACATACTCAATCGTTTATCGACCATAGCCTTTTATGGCTCTTTATTTTATTGTTGTGCAACCAAAGAGTTGGCGGACACACTCAATCGTTTATCGACCATGGCCTTTTATGGCTCTTTCTTTTATTGTTGTGCAACCAAAGAGTTGGTGGACATACTCAATCGTTTATCGACCATGGCCTTTTATGGCTCTTTCTTTTATTGTTGTGCAACCAAAGAGTTGGTGGACACACTCAATCGTTTATCTGATTCTTCAACACGGAGGCAGCATGTATTTTCATGCTCGTGTTGTTCATCAGAACTATAAACACTGACTAGTGATACAGATGCCATGTGTCGAGTTACAAAACAAATAAGAGACGTTAAGTAAAGAGACGAAAGAGACAGTTAAACTATAAACCTTATCGCAGCGAAAATCTAGTTAAATGTCTCGGCATACTTCATTTACCATTGGTAACTACTAGTTGTGTGCATAAACTTCTAGATCGTGGCAACACTCCACCGGCGGCTATGTACGAGACATACTACGTGACGGCTCACAAGGCACCATGTAGAACCGCCTCGTTCAGCCCCAACGGGCGGCTGATTGCCACTGGGTCGGTGGACGCGTCAATCAAAGTCCTCGACGTTGAGCGAATGGTAGCCAAGAACCTGATGCCACAGCTTCAGGACCAGGGGGGTCAGATTAACCTGGAAAACCATCCTGTGATAAGGACTTTGTACGACCACAATGAGGTAAGATTGCGGTTATTTACTTGGGTCAAGTTCTACTCTGAACTCCTGTTAAGACAAATATCCTCAGCTCTGGACCAACCTAAATATTAGCTGTGGTAATAAAGCCTTTCACCGTGGTAAAACGTTAATCTGTGTTTGACCGCCATTTCCCGAGGTAAATTTGCCGTGGACAATTTCCATGGATACGTCAACGAAAACGAAAGAATTTCATATGACATACCGAGGTACAAAGCAGGAGAAAGACACCGATGTTCTGTGAATCATCCATGGCTTTGACTTCTCAGTGAATTTTGGCGCCAAGCTAAACGAAGTGTAAAATAGAAGTAGTGCTTGTGTGACCATGAACACCGCGGTATCTCATTTTACGCGGTCCTTTTTACCACGGGAATTCGGTTTGCGGAGCCTGTGACCACAGTTATTGTCCAACATGTTCATATCAACAATTACAAACCGACAATACAATAAACTTATTTTTGCTCATGACTGATATTTTCAGTTGTAAATAGTGTAGATACGAATAGAGTCGTATTTGATATTTTTAGCGAAGTGTCGACTATAACTGAACACTCATCTCATAAACCATGCCGTTTTGCATTGTAAATTTGTCCAAACCTCTCTTTGACAGCCGTGTTAGCCACAGTTCTTTTAGAACGATTCTCCCGACACTTCCATTGAATGTTCTGAACAATTCATTCCAACGGTGAAACTAATTACAGAACACCATACTGTCGTACTAATATTAAACAACATATTTTCCTATTTCAGAAACGTAAAATTTGGAATTCTATAGGAAAATTCATTGCCCTGACGAGGGTATTCCACGTTAGATTTCACGAGAAAAATAACACTTTCGCGAAGCGATTCGTGCAATATGACTTTTTGAGTGAAATGTAAGAGGAAATACCCGAGTCAGGAAGTGATTTTTCCTTGAATCGAATCGCATAGCAGAGATGAATTAAAGTTAAATTAATGAGTGTATATATAAACTTGGATGGACTTTTGCTAATCTGGAAAGCTAAAGCGAGCGCACGAAACCTATTTCAGTGCTCTGTCAACTGACTGGTGAACCACAACGTTTGGCGGGAAAGTTTGAGGGCGCGCGCGCGCAGCTCAAGTTGAGTGCAATTCCATGCTGAATACGCACTAGTGTAATTCCACGTTAAATACTTCCTCCTCGATTGGTCAATTAGCCAATCAGCTTGCGTGATTCATCCCTGCTATGCGATTCTCTACCGTCTTGCATCAATAGCAGCTATCAGTGCATTCATAAAGCATCTTTTACAATATCTGACCAGACACAAATCTATCAACCATAACCTGATATAATTTCTGAACAGTAAAACAATAACAAACACATCAGTCTCACCATTTCCGCCATATTTGCTGCTTTATATTAACTATTAAGAAACCCTTTCAATACGAGCCCTAAGGTTTCGTAGCCACTTTTTTATTTTCCATATTAATGTTTCATTATTTAAAAAACTGCAATAATTGAAAAAATAAAAACAGTGAATGAATAATATTCGATAAACAGTTATGCTCCTGCTCCCCCTCCCCCTAAAAATGTATAAAATTTGTTTGTTGTTGTAGGAGGTAACAGCCCTGGAGTTCCACCCCCACGTGCCTGTGCTTGTCACGGGTAGCAAGGACTGCACTGTAAAGTTCTTTGATATCTCCAAGCCGTCCGTCAAGAAAGCTTACCGTTCGCTGCAGGTAAACGTCAGACTTTATGGTACGGAAAGTAAAGTTTCTGCATAACATTAATACATCTATGGGGCTGTTAGCTGCCATGTGATTCTTTCATAGGGGAGCGTGTTTTAAAATTGTTTTAACCCCCCCCCCCCCCTTGCCCCACAAAACATTTCCTGGATCTACGGGTTATTGGCCATGTTCGTTGTAAACCATCGTCTGGCCCCGTTTTTTCTTCGCGCTTCGCAGCGCTATGGCGCAGCCCCCCGGAGCGCAGCGAAGAGCGGCACGGCTCGGGTAGCGTTCAATGTCCATCTCAATGCCGGAAATTGATTACCAGCCACGGTCGCGTGACTAATATGGCTCTCGTCTCACTTTCGAATGTGTAGAATATTATAAGTACAAGGTTCTGACAGATTGTGGTACGCCGGACGAACCGAATATTCCATGTCTTGTTCCCCTTATCTTATAGTTGTCGTTGATGATGGAAAATGAGCTTGGTATGGTCTTTTAAACCTCTCTGATGTAGCAAATTGTGTTTTCATGAAAGCTTATAACGCTTTCCCCTGTTTTTGCGTTTATTATATTCACGTTTTACTGCGTGTACTGCTGTGACGAGATTCCTATGATCCCCTAATATTGACAGACATATATTTACCTGTTTACAAAGCTACTTAATGCAATCGTCACTATTTTCAGGAGGCGGAGGTTATTACCAGTATGTCGTTTCATCCGTCTGGTAACTTTGTTTTGGTTGGTACTGAACACCCCACAAGTAAGTGTGAGACCTTTCCGTGTTTGTCAGTATGTTCCACACGTAATGTCCCTGTTTCGCTAGTTGTACAGCAGCGATTTACTACGGTTTCTTTTAAAAAATATGTACCACCACGTCGGGAATGTGTGATAATTAACAAATAGAACAGCTTTTCCCGTGTTCCGTACAGTAATAAAGCGCGCAGGAAGTGACGAGAGCACGAAGGCCAGCATTTCTCCTCACTTCTTGAGTGCTATCGTCACTGCCTAAGTGCTTTATTACTACACAGAGCACGGGAAAACCTGCTTTATTTGTTTTATAATATAGACAAATAGATAAACCTCTTCATATTCATTTTGTCGATTTGTGTTTTGCTTTGTGACTTATTTGTAGTTGTATGTTTGTCTCGCGATCGACTTTAGAAACTATGTTGTTAACTTCTGAAGCATAGAGCTCGGTAAATCTTGGCTCAGATTTTTCCAGGACCTTCATTGTTGGAGACTGACTCAGCAATGGGAATAGTGTATTCAAAGTCTTCTTCATTTTCCCTTGTCGAAAATGGAATAATAACAATGTAATAATGTCACACTCGGACGCCATTTTGGTTTTCCCCAAGATATTGGTAGAAAGTAATAGTTGTCATGGTAACTATCATCTATACTGTAAGGGAGCACGGATTTGGACCAGTCAGAGCGAGTGTTATATTCTGAAGTAATGTTAATTAATTTGCAGTTTTGGAAAAATAAGTTACATGTGTATGATATGAGTCGAACCCCATTTTGGAGTTAATTTCTTGTGTTTTGGATTTTAACCTTTCCATTCTGACCATGTTTGTCATCGTCTAGCTTCTTGTAGTGTCAAGTCGAAGTAATTCCGTAAAGTTATCGTACCTTCTACTACGAAGTGTCTGGGATGAAATACAAAATTGTCGCACTTATTAATAGGAAAATGGCAATGACAATTTACCTGCAACACATCACTGGACATTGTTGGGAGCGTAAAAGTATCCCCGCGATAAAGTGACAATTAGCAAAACTTACTTTACTACTAAGACCCAGACGACTTAAACAACGTTTCTAACAGCACTGCTGAGCGAACTCTGGGCAACAAATCAGCGGTCAATGATATTGATTTGACCGAACTTATCGAAAATC
>JANSTR010185483.1:0-15917 GCA_025434805.1 Antipathozoanthus remengesaui | reverse complement strand
CGTGCAATATTTTTTTTATCGTGAAATTTAAGGTGGAATACCCTCGTCAGGGCAAGGAATTTTCCTATAATATATTTGTTTCTGGATTGGTCACGAATTTGATATACTTACTGATTCTAATATTAATTCAAATTTGGTACTTATGCATTTTGTTATGATTTTCCTGTTAACTAAATGTCTGCTTTTTTCAAAATTATATGTCAGACATGCATTCATTCCTTTCTGATTGTTTGTGTAAACTTTAAATTATGTTCAAAAACCTGAATCACTTTAGAACGTTCGTGTAAATATTGAGTAACCTGCATTAAGGCTTGTCGCTATAGGTTGTCTGTATAGGCTTTCAAAACGGCAGCTGTGAAGGAAACTTAAATATTTTCTCTAAAAAATAGTAACTGATAGAAACATATTTGGGAGTACTTAGCAAATTGTTGAATTGACGATTATGCTCTCATCCCACGACTCTAAACTGAATCAGGGGAAAAAGCATAAATTCTTCAATTATTCCTCCGCTGTTTTATACTGTGTGCATCGTGGCTTCATAGTGTTACTCACCATGTTGCTTTCACTGACTTCCCCCAGTGCCAGAATCAACATGTCCAGTTTGACGTCGAGCTTTTTTACTGTAAATAAAAACAAGGTTACAGAGCTACTCCATAATACTACTATCTTATTCAAAATTTGGTAGTTTGGTAGTTGTATGTTCATACTTTCTAGTGTATGTCAATATATCATTATAATTTATTATTTGCGTATTACGGACTTTTTTTCAAGCTGATAATATGGCAGTTTGTAAATCCAGAAAGAAAATGAGCAGATGAAAGTTGGAAAATGTGAAAACGTTTGGAATTTATTACTGCAAACCTTGGCACTGATAAAGTTTGGGAGTAAGACGGGCATCGACGCAAATAAAATTTGCTGTATATTTTACCTCAAATTTCGGTACATACCAATTTTGACGTTATTTCTCCCTTTCTGGCATTCACAGAGTACCAACATTAGCTTTTAAATAGGCTACATTCGAATTGTTCGACGCGAAAGACTGGTACTAAAATTAAAGCATGAAAACGAGGTCAAAGGAAACCAATCCTCATGCATTTATTTCAGTATACCAGGCTTTCCCATGATCCAGCAATTCGAAAGTGGTCTATCAACTCAATAAACGTGACAAAACCCTAGGTTTAAATCAAGAAATGAGAGATTTGATTTGGACTTTTTTTCTCTAAGCAAAAAATATAAAGTAGTTGGGCTACCATGATAGTAGTTTTGTAGCCTAAGGTACAATCTTGCACATTAATGCCATTTTGGTACATATCTATGATTATTTAGAATTACCATAAAATATTTTTACAATTATAATTGCTCACCTCCATAGTAGGGTCGCACCCTTCTATCATATTGTTTCAGAACATTCTCCAGAAGCTTGGATACATTCCGACCGGGTATTATGAGGTTGGGTTCAACGGGTGTTAGATCTTCTCCATCATTCCAATCAATACTGAAATAAAAGAACAGAGTATTTTACGCCAAATAAGCTTGCAATTGCAATATCAGCACCATTTGTTAAGTTAAACCATTGTTAAATTTGCGAAAGTGTAGATGTTTCCAAATTCACCAAGGTCGCCCAATAAGACTGATAAGTTCGCAGTTTGTTAACATCATTCGATTTGAACAAATAAATTTATTTAATGACTTTGTTATTGACAATACCAAGACCTGCACTTCAATGGACTATACACTTTTATCCTGAAAAAAAGGATTGTGTTTATCAGTTGCCATTGACTTGTTGGTTACAATTTGTCGAACCGCAGAATGTCCAATCGGAGAGAAAGAGATCATAGCACGGGTCTCATAACGGGGTATCTAGTACAGTGTATGCAATACTTCCCCACTTTAAATGACTCTTGTGCTTAAAGTGCCCTGAAAGTAAAGAGGAAGAGAAGGATTCACTCATTCACTTATATTTTCAATTTATGTTTAATTCAGTTTTAGAGAAAGAAATATTGTTTTGGTTATCAGGTTAGTGTCTGGTCAGATACTGAAAAAGATGCTTTTGCATTAACTGCATGATGGTAGAATTCCATATTTTCGGTCCTAGGTTCATAGTATCATAGTCTGTTCTTGAATATCAGTACGGCAGTAATATGTGTTGTATTTGCGGCAGGTGCAGGCGGAACGCAGTTGGTTAGTGCAATGTCTACTGAGCTAGAGGTCCCCAGTACGATTTTCCGTGATCTCTACGTCTGTTTCAACTTTCCTCTGATCCGTGTAGCTGGAGCTTTAAATACCCGTAAAACGGAGCATTGACAGAGGGAGGGGGCAAAGGGTGAACCTTCGAGCGCTATATACATGAGCCCCTGGCTCAGGAAATTTGGGCACCCACTCCCCGCGTTATCAACGTAAAGTAAATTACTATTACCTTTTCACTTTTTACTTGTGGCTCTGGGTGTATGTTACGTGCAAGTCACGAAATGGTAAGTAAGTAAGCGATTGTGATAGAAAAACAAGTTTGCATATAACAATGCTAAATAAACTGACATTAAAAATATCGAGTATATTGAATCAGTTGAGCAAAAAAAGGGCCAGGTACAGTATGGTAGTCGCCATTACAAATTTTACGAACAATCCGATTTTGAAGAAGAAATAATCTGTTTAGATTAGTGTGGTAAGTATACACAGGAAGTGAGATATGGATAAATCAGAGTGTAACAAAGCAATAGTACAGTTTTTCTGGACAAAAAGAATCTTGATCTTCTTATTGTATTAAATTGTTGCTATATGGCTTATATGTGGTTTCCATGAAAGCTTCTTAACACGTTTCTGATTCGCTCTAATAGTTAATTTTCTTGATATCTACTATAAGTTTGTTATATTTTGTTTTAATCAAATCGACAATTTGATTCAGTCCAGTATTTAATATGTTTTGGTAAATGTTTGGAGGCGTTGTGACTATAAAGATACTTGTATCATCAACAAAAAGCAACCAATTAGCTATTACTGGTGCGTTTGGGAGATCGTTGATATATATAGAGTAAATAATAAAGGTCGAAGAATAGGCCTAAGGAACACTACATTGATAGTCAATTACGAGGACTCTTGATCTTTGAATTGCACAAATTGTTTTCGATTTAAAAAGTAACATCCAATTAACTGTACATAATTTCCTTGTATCCTATAGTGCTCGAGTTTGCTAAAGGCAGGATTTTGTGGTGGACAGTATTGAAAACTTTGAAAAGATCCAAGAAGATACCAGCTGTTACTTGATTTTGGTTGCTTGACAGGGCTGTTTTATTAAAAGGATGAAATAAAGTTAGAGATGTAGATCAATATCTACGAAAACAGCCGTATTGGTTATTACAAAGCATGTCATACCTGGCCAAGTATTCAAGCATTTAGTTGTCGATTATCTTTTTGAGAAATTTTGAAAAACAAAGGAGGATAGATATTGGTCGACAGATATTGAAGAGTTTGGTATCACCGGTCTTGAAAATTAGAATAACTATGGCAATCTTGGGTTAGTCGGGCAAAATGCCACATGACAATGTCAAACTAATCTAGATCATTTTAAAGAAGATTGAGTTTACATAGATGAATTAAAGCTAGAGATGTAGATCAGTCAATGTCTACGAAAAAGGCCATGTTGGTGACTATATAGAATGCCATACCTGTCCAATGTATTCTGAATCATTTTATAGTTGAATATTTTTTCAAGAAATTTACATAAACACAAGGGAGGATAGATGATTGGTCGATAGCTACTAAAGAGCTTGGGATAAATGGAATAACTTTGGCAATCTTGGATTTGTCGGAAAAATTGCCACATGACAATGTCAAACTGATCTATAATTTAGCGAATATAGGTTTAATTAGATGAATTAAAGCTAGGGGTATAGAACGATGTCTACGAACACCATATGGTGATTATTGTCAAAATATTCAATCAGAAATTTAGAAAAAGTAAGGGAGGGTAAATATTATCTGAGGGTTACTGAAGCGTTTAGGATAACTTTGGGAATCCTATATTTCTAGGGAAAAATTCGACATGACAATTTGATAATGTGTAACAACGGATTTATATTGTTAGACAAATATACGTATAACAAGGTTCAATGAAGTACTGTTTTACCCAGGAGCTTTGTCGTTCTTGAAGGATCTGTAAACTAATTAGAATTCATTAACTGTTGCAAAAAAATGTTCTAAATTGACTTTGTAGACAGGAATTTTCCAAAGTCAGATTCAAACATCAAGCATTATTTTTGCTATATTTGATTTTAGCTTCGTTGATGATTTCATGTATTATTTTCCAAGTTGACTCGAGGTTGTTCTGTTTTATTCTAATGCATTTAATATCTTAGTAATTTGTTTTAGCAATTCTGAAGTGATTCAGTTTATATTTTTTATATTTTGTATTGCTTATTTAAAGTGTTATCTCATGGTCTAGTATTTTTTTGTACATCCTTCTAGCTAGAGCTTTTAAATCATAGTGCATATACTGCATGGAAACCCTGGTTACGAGTATAAGCATCAAGTACAGTACATGCAACACTTACCTACTGACTCCTATGGTTAAAAAGAACAGAAAGTAAAGGGTATAGACTGTCTGCAAGTTATAAGTCATCTGTCTCCAAACCTGGAAGTAAAATGAATAGAAGGTGAATAGAGGGTAAAAATATTATAATTATCACAACTACTGCTAAACGGTATCGCTATTTAGTAATTTCCAGGTGAATCAGCGAAGCCAAAAACAGTTCTTCATCGTTAAGGCTTTTTATACCTATACAAACAGATTCTCAAAATTAAATAGACACCATTTTCTTCGGTCCTAGGAAGAAAAGGTGTGTTGAACGGTGCGATTTTGGTGCAACACTACGAATAATCAACATTGCCTAACAAATTACAGCAAGCGAGTTACTAGATAGAAACCTGCTGATATGTTAACCACAACGATCCGTCAAACTTTCACTTCAGCGTTTGGAATTTTCTTTTCTCACAGTCAGCCAAGTTTGTAGCGGAAACCTTGCATTTATGTGTTGTGAAATATTAATGTAATACACATCAGATTTGACTAATGAGATACCATCAGAAAGCCATATCAATCACAGATTGGCTGAACCACATCAAAAAGACTGTTAGTTCAAATGTGGTATTGTCGTTGCTTCAAAAATTGTGCGTGTGATTGGTCAATAATGACTGATTGATTGATTGGTTTGTGCTAAGGTGGGTAGTCTGGCATGTCATGCAGTGGCAATAGGGGAACATCATTTCTCAAAATGTTTCAAATGTTAATAAATCACTGCTGATTCTTTTCAAGACTCTTCTCACAGAAATCAAGCAGAGAATTTACATTAAGTATTGACAAATCTAAGTATACTTTTCAGACTTCAGAAAGTCATAGAAACTGCGCTGCTTTTAGCATCACTGCTGATTGCTTTCAAGACTCATTTATAATAAATATTATAAATGATTCAAACATTTCTGTAACTCTTTTCACAGAAATCAAGCAGAGAATTTACATTAAGTATTGACAAATCTAAGAGTATATTTTTCAGACTTCAAAAAGTCATAGAAACTGCACTGGTTTTAAATATCCTGTTCTTTTTTCATTCTCAAAAGCCATACAAATCTTGCCTTAATAAATAAACAATTACAATTAATAAAAAAGGCGAAATCGAACTTGTTCTGTTATATAATATAAATAGTTTATATCGTTAGTGAATTATACAACTCCAGCAAACAGCAAACCTGAATTTCTCAGTTTTTGTGTTTTTGAAATGATTCAAATTTGTCACTGAATTGATACAATAACCGCTGACCACACTGTAGATACTTAGTTTCAGTGCTCCGTTAGCGTTGCGAGTTTTGTGAACAATCTCAATTTACTTTTGTGAAACATCACGTAGCAAGCGAAAGTCCATCTCTCTTAAGGGGAAATTATCCACAGCTAATTAAACTTACTATTTATTCAGAACTCATCAAATCCAGCATTAAAATTACAACTGTACAAGACATTGCGAATTCCTCGTTAACTTCACATTCTCCTTCATTTCAAATGTTTTCCAAAAAAAAGTTCCAATATGATACTGATCAATAGGGAATATATTTTACCATGTTCGCTGAACTAGCCGCCGATGTAAACTAGTATTGACTCAAAATCGCAATACTTTCGCAATAGCAGTGTAATTATTAGCATTTTATCCGATTTGGAAATTATTAGTTATAATTCTTAGTGTATATGCTATTCTTATTTAATATATTATTTTTTATTATTCATCAATGTTTTCTAAAAAAATGCTCACTATAAACTTTCCTTGAAACGATTGCCGATTGTTATCATGGTAACAAATTAAAAAATACAAGATATCAACTTCGTTTAATGCTCTTAAAGACAGATCCGCAACGATCGAACACAATGATTCAAGGATTAATTTGTTCGCGGACGATACAGCCATGCTGCTCTCTAATTTCCTGAAACTTCAGAAAGACCCCCAAAGACTGGTGTAGGAAAGGGACTGGGGTAAGTTTTTCAATCCTAACAAGTGCGATGTCCTTCGTATAAGCAAGAAGACGCAAGCTTGTTCAAGATAGTGAAGTCACAAGGTTGAGCCTGTATATTCTTTGGTCAGCAGGATTGCACATGAGAAGTGGTACAAAAACTTTTCCACATTCATTCTTATAATGCGGCAGAGACTGGGCCCTACTTTCAAGATTAGGGTTGCGTTCTCTTTACATCAAACGCAAAAACATGTGTTCATATACAAGCTTTTGCTCCTTTTGTTGTGTAAAAGGTATGGCAACTGGAAAACATTGTGGTCCCCTTTGTGCATTAACGGATTAATCAAAAGCTTCTGAGTAAAACTACCTGCCTAACGCGAGGTGTATAGAAGCCCTCTTGAGAATGTGACTAATAAGATTTCTAATTTTATGCATGAAGCGTTATGTTTTTAATATTTCTTGCTTATTTATTTGATTATTTGCTGGCTTTTGATACACAGCAGGTGTGCAGTTAATTGCAGCTGAAGCACCCTCAAGGCCTGCTTTTCATGAACAGCAACTCCTAATAAAGATTAGATAAATACATACACTACGACATATTACAATACAAGTTGACCTACATCTATTATTTGTATTGCAGTTTTATAGTATTTTTACAGTTTTACATAACATCTTTAAACTAGCAGTGTTGCTAAGCATGCCTCCCGATGTACTGGTATTGACGCACTGTTAGTCTTCTACGGTGTAAAGACGATTCAGGCGAGAGCCGAGCCAAATTAACAGAATCGACGAAGCAAACTACTTTGCGCGAATTCTGCCGAACTGACACAGTAAATATCCTGGATCCCTTAGGCAAAATAATGTCATGTTTATGTTGCTTTGTAAAAGCAGTTAAATTCCAAATAAGTTGTCAATATTCTAACTGGTTTTGGAGTGCAAACAATTTGATAGATAATATTTCGATGTTATTGAATGAAACGTATATTCAACATTTGCGCGTTCCGAGATATCTTATTAATGTTTTGTTTGTTTAAAGCAAACTCTACTTGCCTATAAATATATACTGGAATGAATATAATTTTAGATGTTATTACTTTTCGTCAATTTGGAGCCTGTATATACCATATTTAAGAAGATAGTAAAATTATAATAATATCATTTGTTTAAAGTTAAAATGTATTAAAACCTGTCTTAATTCATGA
Source organism: Antipathozoanthus remengesaui (assembly GCA_025434805.1). Classification (NCBI taxonomy): domain Eukaryota; kingdom Metazoa; phylum Cnidaria; class Anthozoa; order Zoantharia; family Parazoanthidae; genus Antipathozoanthus; species Antipathozoanthus remengesaui. The sequence goes on along the minus strand of JANSTR010185483.1, from coordinate 8,226 downwards.
ACTTTCTTAAGAAAGAATTTTTTTCGCCGAAGCTTTGAAGTACTTAATGAATCTACCTTTTCTTTTGTGCCCAAAGCGGTCCAACATTTTACTGTACTGTACGAAGAGCTAAAGGTCCTGCCAGTATCTGAATATATTTAATGCCTAATACCAACAGCACCAGAATCCATGGGGCTTGGATTCCCTAATTTATATATTTACAGCCAGTAAGTTCCGTTCAGAAACTAAATATTCACCCAAAAACACTGGATTACTGTTGAGTTGTTATTAATAATTAATGTTATAGTTTAGAATTCATCGGCCGACTCAACAAAACGTTCAAGCAAGTGAAACATTAATGAATAGAATCCATTTCTAAAATTTTTAAACTCTATCAGCGTATAAAAATACCAAACGGTTCGTTCAATTTCAGAAAAACTCACACAAACACAATCAGAAAGAAGCATTTTCGTGTGGTACGAATATTCAATTATCAAGAACGAAAGAACAAAATATATGTTTAGAATTATTATTATTTCATGTTAAATCATGCTGAGGACACGTGGCCTGCAAGTTATACACAAGAAACTGCTAAGATGCGTCAGTTAAGGGTCCAGGAAAATTAGTAAATGTGTGTGATAATAAAAAATCTAACAGGGGAAAGCCTGTGTCTTCCCTACCCGACTCTTAGCTATTATAAGTTACTGTCTACAAACTCGAGAACTCTTTCCAATTATGACATGAACATGATCATCTTATCAAAATTCAGCTTCTCAAAATATATTTTTCGTTCTTTTTTCAGTGAAACTGTGACGATAACCCAAGATGCCACTTATATTATCTTCTATATTCTTCTCAGTATATTCTATTGGTAAGCTATAGGAACCCTCAACATGTTTTGGTTGTTAAAATAAATTTACCAAACTGAATTTGAGACAATTTTTGTTTAGAATTTAACGCGATGGAAGGAAGGTGTTTAGCGGGGTGCAATCTAGCAAGTGCAAAATCCGTGGTTTCCAGGCCGTGTTTAGACCCTCTCTGTCTACCATTACCACTTGCATCAACTATGATTAATGAAGCCAATCTTTATCTTGGGTATTTATTAATATAAAGTGAGGTTTAAGGCAATATTATCTAAAACTCGATTTAGGTAAAGTTTACAATTAACTTCAAGAGCTAAATAAATGGGATGTTGATAGATTTACTTTTGAATTCAAATTAAAATATTTGTTTTACCAGTCTGTTTTAATACATGTGCATATATCAAAGAAGAAGGATAACAAACCAAAAGCGTGAAATATTGAAGATAGTTAACTATTCAAGCGTACAACAGTTTCCCAAGCAAATTTCTCTATTGAAATATACACAAAATAAATATGACAAGGTACTCAATTTTAGTGTTGTTGCTCTCTAATTCGTTTAATCGCTGTTATTCGCTGTTGCGAATTGGAAAAGGATTATTAAAGATTTTTGTACCACATGATTACATTTTGAACTTTAACAAATAGGCTTTTCATTTCCTTTTTTATCTTAATCTAACTATCTGTATAGTTCCTTTAGAGATCATCTTCGACACATATCATTTTACTATTCTAGTTCACAACTTACGTGGCAAATGATTTTCACGTTGTTAAAAAAATAAGAGACCATAGTTTGAGTTGGAAAAGATTATTGTCTTCGTTACAGTCAGAATACGATGAAATGATAAAACAGCAAATAGAACTAACCGGTTACAATCTCTACATACGTACTTTCCAGAAGCATTCCGGCAAATATACTGAAAGAATGATGTATGGTTTACGAATAACAGGTTAATAATTAATGAACAACAAAAAGGATAATTTTGTTTCTAGGAGCACTGGGGAGATATTGATTTCAAAGCGAAATCATTTAAAATAAATCTATAAATACACTTTTTAGTGGCTCAAATGCTTACTTCATGTTTGAAACTGGCCAATGACTTGCCAAAGACTGGGAGCATTCTGGAAATATGATTCTTGTAATCTCAAACTAAATCATTATATATTTTAGTAGTTTAATAACATTACATAAACTACAGGTTTTAACAACTGAAATGCGTTGTCTTCTGATATACTGTCTGATCACAGAAAGAAACCATAAAAAAACTCAACAACTGAACAAGAGCATTTCGTACACGAAGACCGCTGTCCCGTTGCACTGTCAGCCCATAAGATCATTTCATTGTCAAATCTTTGCCATTTAGTATTTAGTATTTACTAAACTGCCAAGTGTGCCGCGTATTATTTATGATTTGAGACTTTTGACATTTGGTTTTGTCTTACTGACTAGTTATTGAGTATCCACTGTTAATGTGAGATGTGCAGCTCAACACACCAAGGTGTGCTGCAAAAACTCTAACACACCATGGTGTGTTTTGTAACACATCTTTGGTGTGTTAACTAACACACTTGTTTTTAGTGTTGTTGGGAAGATCCAACTTCGAAATTGTATGGGGAAAAGAGGGACGAGGAGAGAGACGAAAATAATGCTTGAATCAATAATTTATATACTATACACATGATGTTATTTGTTTTCCCGAGAGTCATGAGGTTTTCCGAGATGAAGTCGATGATTACATACAAAAAAATTATCTCCGACGACTTACATCTTTTACCCGTGTTCTTCAATAGTAAAGTATGGAGACATGCTAAGAGAATCTCGTAACAAATCAAATATCGCGTTTAGGAATAAAGAGCTTAACCCGTGCAACCTTTTTAAAACTATTGTCATTTGCAAACGGCTGTGAAAGAATACATAATATAGCAATTCAAAATAAATGAAATTATATATGGGATGGGTTATGTGGGATTTGAACAAGCCATTTACGATCTTGTGCTATTGAAAAACAGGAAATCAACGGTAAAATCCGAAAATTGTTTTTGTCACATTTTGTTCGGAGTTAGCTTTAAGCTGTGGAGCAATAGAAAACAATCCATTGGAACACTGTTAAAACTAATTGTGTTATCATGGTGATTTCATTTTCTCGCGTTCTACTTTTCCTGTTCCAAATGTTTCGGTTCCTTGGAGGGTGATATAACAAAACCTAAGTATTAACACAGAGCCAACCGCCTTGCAGAGTTATATTACTGACCTAGAAAAACATTCAAGCAAGAACTCAGTTGTGTTCAATTTTATTAAATCACTGTTCAAACCTACAGACATTAGTCTAAATCTGGAATATCGTCTTACTGATAGGCTATAAAATATGAAAGTATGCCTGATAATGTTTCGGGTAGTATTCCACTTAACTTTCCCGACATGATGTGCTCGCGCACAAGGCAGTTTCGCGTTATTAAATCTACGTACGTGCACGCGCTCACCTAACACAATGTGCAATAGAGATGGACTAGTCGAAGAATATTAATATATGTGACAGAAAATGTTTTCTTTAACTTGAGAGATGAGATAAAGTAGTTATGCAATTCATACCATTCTCGTGGCATACCGTGAAACAGGCAACTTGTCACTGGTCTGCAAACGCAAAAGACAAGTAATGGCGTGGCCTATGCCATAGTATTCCGTGGCATACCGTGAAACAGGCCACTTGTCACTGGTGTGTATACGCAAAAGACAAATGAGGACGTGGTATATGCCATGCTATTCCGTGGCAAACCGTGAAACAGGCCACTTGTCACTAGTGTGTACGTGTATACGCAAAAGACAAATGATGTCGTGGCATATGCCATGGTATTCCGTAGCATACCGTGAAACAGGCCACTTGTCACTGGTGTGAATAGGCAAAAGACAAGTGATGGTGTGGCATATGCCATAGAATTCTCCTTGCAACACTGGGTTCGGCAACATGTTGTGAGTTTTTTAAATTGATTTCAAAAATTATAACACAACACGACACGTTGTTGAGTAGAACATTGTATTGCAAGTGCAGGACCCGTCAGGTTCTTTGTCTTTTACGCAGGCTCCCTCCCCAAAATCTCCAAAGAATGACTACGAGGGCGAATACAGAATCATGGAAGCATGAGTCTTTTTCAAGTTAAAAGTTTAAGTATCTTCCAGGTTTGAACACGATGACAGCGAAAACTATGACAGAGAAGCGGTTTATTATTATGAATTAATGCATGATTCTTCACTTCTTGATGAAAACACGCATACGCTCCATTATAAAAATAAGCTTTTGTTTTCTTTTTGATGCTAATCCTTTTCATCATTTTGGCAAAGGTGTGATTTTCGAAATGTATTTATATGAGTGCTCAGTAGTTTTAAGCCGAGAAAAGTTATACTTGGAATTTATAGAACCAAAGCAACATAATTTATCTGTGGGTGGCCGCTTTTTGATATTTTAATGAGCCAACAAATATGACCAAAACTATAAAATAACAGCTGAGGATTAGCCACAGCCGTGTGTCTGACTTCTCTTTGTTGTTTATTTTGACAGCGATTCAAACTTCCAAACGCCACCAACTCCCCCAAGCTGTTACACGATCAAATAAGACAGTGAACCGTTCAAATGCTACATTCTAAACAGCTTAGGACCAACCGCTACACAAAACCGCAACGCCAACAAAGCTGATTCCAAAGTATCCCGTGAACTTCATCAACTTTGGCAGTGCGGGAAGCCGAGCAAGACGGATAAAATGAAAATCTATTGAATATAGCTAGTATGGGGACGAGTTTGCCGTGCTCCATAAAGTCAGTTATTATGTTGGTTTGAGAATCTTGAAGTTTAGTCAGACGATTTATAGGCGAATGCAAACGACTGAAATCATTTAAGGAGAAAACTACTAAAGCAATTCAAATGATGTAGCTACTAATAAGCGCTTGAGTACGAAAAACTGCCATCACATTCAAATTATTTAAACTCGAGAAAACAATACGCCTTGACTAGAATGTTTCCATCAATATACTGTAATAAATTTACTTCAGTCTAAAATGGCTTTTGAACCAAAACGAATAGACTAAAATAGATGGAAGGAGTTAAAGGTTTAATTTAAGCATTATAAGAAAACTTACCTTGTACAGTTTATGCGGTTACTGAACCAACACAAATATCTGAGGTTAAAATTCAAATCATTGCAAACAATTTGGCAACTTATCCTTAGGCAGAATCGTCAATAATGCTGATGACTCGTTTAAATACATTTTTTTCGTTCCGCGTTGACTGACTAGATGTGGATGTTTAATTAAACTTTGAAGGCTTTTTTAAAGTCTAAAACACTCTGCGTTCAAGCATTGGTGCGATTCTTAATTAGTATTAGAAATGACCCAACAGATTAAAAACACATTAAACTACACACTCGAGGGAGGAGATTTCTAATTGGACGAATTCTTGTGAAAATGTTCAGACTACAAATGAAAATATGATAATCACTTGAAAAAGATATTGAATTGGAACGTTTGTACACTTTATTCTTTGTCTGCTATTAAATAAAGGCATGAAAAAGGTTCTGCCGAACTTTAATTTCCATATGTTTTATTTGTTTCTCAGTACGCATTCTTTCAAATCCGATAAATGTGAACAGTCCCGGAAATTGTGGCCACTTTATTTTACAGAATGACTCTGTATTTTGGCTATAAGACCAATAACAGTCATCTTAAATATATATAAGACTCAGCTTGTGGTCTTCCATGCAAATTAGAATTATATCTTTAACGTAAACATGATGAGACAGGTGACTTATCTGCCATGAAACTTATCAGTTTTTGTCTCTATTTCAACATATAAACATAGATTTTATGTCACTACGTAGCTTGTTTAAGCTATCAAAGAAACATGGATATCATCCAACTATCCAGTAAATGTATGGTTCTTTAGACTTTGATTTATCGTTCACCTTGGTTCGAAAAACTAAATAGTTTCTGCGGATTGTCTAACGATTTCCGATCGGAGGATATTTGGATGCCCTGAGGTTATAAACTCATGTTTGGGACATACTGCTCTTTGAAATAGGTTCTTAAACTGGGTATGTTTGGCAGATTAAAGGGGTTTTTTTATTTCTAAAATATAATATAGAAACGTGAAACATAAACGGCTTCAAAGTGTACTTACCGAACTTAAACTTGTTATGAAAAGGCTTGTGTCTGAGAGCTTGCTCCACAATAGTAAAACTGCAAATAATGCATTAATTGGACTAAGAAAAAATGAAACACCAATTCGTTGTAAGTACAAAAAGAGAGGGTAAAAGCGGTCTTATACAAGAGTTTAAGAAGCCAGGAGTTATACCTTTGATCCGCCCTCCTTTGTTTTCGATGTACACCAGATATGAAATTTTATCAGAGACCAATAATCTATTACCTGTTTCGTCTAGCTCAAGAGCCCGTGTAAACAAGCACGCGTGTTTTCTATAATATGTTCTTGTTGTCATCTAACATCACAGCATTCTAAGCAGTAATTCTTGGTAAATACTGGCTTTGACTGATTGTTTGTATTAAAGTTTGAAGTCAGTACTCTAAGAGTTTATATTATTCTGCAGTACCTGACCGCGTCGTCAGTTTCATAAGTGTCACAATTACAAAACAACACTGTGAAAATTGAAGAAAAATTACACAAGATACAAATATTTTAATACCTGTATAAAAACTTAATTATACCTAAAATAAAAGCAGGGAAGAGGAATCACTTGCATTCAAAAGCTGTGCAAGACAAACAAATTCAGCTACTATTACCTCAAATGCGATTGGTGCAATAACCTTTCTATTATGCTTTCTAATTTGACTGTATACTTGTCGTGTTATCTGACACAAGAATGAACCAATCACGATCTGGCCTTTTAGCTCATAAGCCAATCTCAATTAAGAAATAATGATCACCAATTCACCTCTAAAAACCTCTAGGCAACAATTTTAATTTTACTTACTCAAAAGTCATTTATTTTTGTAAAATAATAGTAAGCTTGAATCAACCATTTCTTAATAATAATAAAATCGACTTTGTATCGTCTAATTCTATGTGCAATCATAAACTCGTGATAAACAAATCGGATTCCTGCTGGTCGGTCGTCAAGATATCATTATCATATCTCCCTCGTTCATCAAGATAGTCGGTCCCTAACGATGTGAAATAGCAACCCATAATTATGTTGAAAACATACTTTGATACTATCGAGATAATGCGACTGGCACAAGCCACAACTCGTAAGAAAACTATATAACAAGGCAATAGATAGAAAGGCGTGAAAAGGGGTATCGGATCCGCGGATCCAGATAATTTTAAAGCAAAATCCGCTGAGCAGATATTTGGAACTGCATATCGGCTGAAATAATTGTTGAAAGCGGCAATCCGAACCACATTTTTACAAATACAATGATCCACAGATCGCTTTCTCGTAATTGATGAGGTTGCTTGCCGATATGAAGTTTAGATTATATACAGTCTCATTTATTTTCCTGTAGTTTTAGTCATAAAAAACTTACACAAGCAGCGAGACAAAAGAAAAGAAGGGAGCCGTCAGTCCTCAAGTCAGCGTTCACTCGGTCTCAAGAAATCGTCTAATGAATATTGGATAAGGAAGATCGTAAGAATGTTTTTTGAGAAAGCGGAAAAATTGAAATAATCGTACAACATATATCCGAACATGGAAAACAAATTGTTTGTGACACAGCAAAACCTCGGTGGAAACACCGAAATCAGCGAGAAAGTACCTAATTTCTAGTAATCGGAGGCATTTCGGAAATAACTGGTTGATGATTCCGTGTAATTGTATTTAGAATATAAGAATGAATGAAATAAGAATGTACAAGGACAAAACAGAATTATGTGGGTAACTGAGAAGTCAAGTCTTAATGCGTTATTTCACTCCTGCCATTATAAAACGAATTTCAATTAATTCCACAACAGCACACATTTCATTTTAACATATGGCATGAAATCCTTATCGACTGGTACAAGAAAAGTTGTAGTGGTCCATCATCTAAACATTCGGCATAAGTGTTGAAAGTTGACATTGTTAAAGAAACTGTTAATTTATGCAAAGCCACGAGCTCATGTTTTACGTGTCGAGTTGTTCAAGAAGGTGGTTTTTCAACAGGTTGTCCCAGAACGTGTCGTTGATTGCAAAACCACATAACTGTGTGAAAGTGGAGTATAAGTAATTGTGGAAGAATGTGATGATTTGTCGCAAAAAGCTGTGAGGAATAATATGGTGGATGATCGAAGGAAAACCTGTCTAGGTTGTACCGTTAAGCAAATCAAACTAATCATAAGTTAAGAAAGCTGCTGCCTCCTCTTCATAGTAGTAAGTATGACCTTAGGCATGCGCGAAAGTTTACCTT
>JANSTR010185372.1:0-15921 GCA_025434805.1 Antipathozoanthus remengesaui | reverse complement strand
TAGTTATGTATTTTTATATAGTCTGAGCCCGGTAGTCATGTCAGAGGACAATATACACAGCCACGATATCGATACGGGCTAAATTTCCTTACTACTCCATAATTAATTATACATTCTAAAAAGATATATATTCTATACTGTTCTCTATAAGTTGGAAGTATTTTTTAGAATGTATAATTAATTATGGAGTGGAATTACTGAAAGGAAATTTAGCCCAAGATGGTTTTAAATTAGACCATTTCAACAAGAATACTGTCATTTTTTTTTCAAAATGCGAAATCAGAACCAATTCTATAAACCCAGTTTGTATAAAATGGATGAATTTGAATTACATCATACAATGATACATGCATTTGAAAATAAACCGGTATAGCTGGTAAGCTTTCTTTCATACCACTAGTATATAGTACCAAGCCGGCAAGCACCCCTTAGATTAATATACTTGCTGAAATTCTAATTTAAAATGTAGATATAGACAAGCCAGGCTTATTAAAATGGAGCTACATATATAGAAGGTCAGTGTCCGGGGGGAGGGGTGTACTACTCGGCCAAATTTTGGGTGGGTGTCTGACCCTGTTCCAGACACCATTGCATGGACAGAGTTGGAAGTTGTAGAGGTGTCAAATTTTTTGCACACAATAGTAGTTCACTGAGGCCTGTTAATAGTTATTACCTAAATTACAGTCAATGTGCTTAGCTATAATTGTCTTAATTAATTGGAGCCTGGGCATTTGTTCGAGAGGGATGTTCACAAAAACCTCCCTGCTCCCTGTGAGGGTGTTTATTCTAGAGGACTGTTTAATAAAAGCAATTTCCTGTTTTGGTGGCTTTGAATTGGTTGCTTTGTTTTAGTTTAGTCATTTCGGCCTCTTTATTTTGGTTGTTTTGATCATTTTGTCTCAGCTGTTTCATTTTGGCATTTAGGGTTTTAGCACAATGCCATGACAGAAAGGGTAAAGAACAGTAGATTATATATGGCTGCCTAAAAATTGTCTTCCACTCAGAAATATTTTTGCCTAGCTCCTCTTTAATTTTACAGTAAGTTGTGGCCATCATCCTTAAACATGTTGGGATCCAAACCATGACCAAAAATACACTAATTGGACTTATTGTTACCATAACAACGTATTGGTGTATATTTCTGTAGGACTTTAAATGTGCATTTATACTGCAAATGATAACTGATGCGTGGCTGAGGGAAGATGGCAAGAAACTAGGAAAAATACTTCTAGCTGTACAGTAAACCCCAAACTGGTTTTCTCTCAGTTTTATTGTCTAAGAAAAATTGAATAATATACTTCCCCAACTCGGGCTTTTTTTGAGGTAAATAGAATTATAAATCTTCTTGGCAAAAAATAAAAATTATACACAGAGTTCATAAAGGTCATGGAAAACCTGCAAATTTTTTTTACAATTCAATTGCAAATTCGTTTTCAAGACCATGAAAACCATCCTGGATTTTGATTTGGGTCATTGAAAGTCATCAATATTGGAGAATGAAAATTACTGTTTAAATACATGAGTTGGTTTGCATTAATGAGCAAGAAATAAGCAGAAACTTGATTCAATTTTTGTACAGAAAACTAGATTACCATGACATTAGACTGGAAATAAATATCTTTTTTCCTGAATGGTAATTAATCCATTTTATTTGTTGAACTTGCAACTGGTTACTGTGCTGGTGGAAAGTGGTCATGGAAAGCATGGAATTTCAGAAGGTCAAAAGTTATTACGAACCCTGAATTTACTGTATGTTTTGTTTTATTTTGGTTTATTGCATAGCTAAAGACCTTCAGTACCATGTTTCTCAAGTAGAGTGGCATTTTTTTATATCAAGAATCCTGAGAGCAGTACAATTTCTGGCATAAGAAGCACTTCAGGTATATATAGCAGGAATAGTCTTTATTTAACCCATACAGGGTCTTTAATTAGGGATTGAGTGTCAATCTTTTCCACATTTTGATTAAGTATATTGCTATAAACTGTGATAATTACCATAAAGAACAAAAACAAAACAATATTATTTACCAAAAGTAGTCATTTCCATGAAATGCAAACATTTTATAAAAACAACACATGAAAAGACATAAACATAATATAAAACAACTCTTCTCCTTCCATGATATTCAGTTCATTATAATTCAGTAGTAAAGGGAAAGCCCCATACCTCAATCCTGCATACCTGGAAAATGCGGGGCATAATTACAGGGGATTTTAAATAGTGGATTTTAGTAGTCATCTTTGCCCCAGTTAGTAGACGAATAGACACAAATAATGCTCAACTGTGGGGGCTGTTGGTGGAGCTTTGGTGAGGATTTTGCATTTGAATCAATTTTTAGAAGGCATGAAAATGTTACTGGGAAAATGTATGGTGTGATGCCCTGCTGCATCATGGGAAAACAATATTTTCATGCATGAAAGCCCCTCTAGTATTTTTGTTTGAGTGGAAGGAAACCTTAATCTTAGCTATATAATACATATTAAATGAAGATAATGTCGTGTTTAGTCCATTCACACTTTACTTTGATGCACTGTGCATGTACAGGCTTTGATTGAATTAAACATTAGACAAGTTCTACATATTGTTTTACACTAAAATTAGAATTAGAATTTGTTTATTTGGGTGATTTACTCATGAAGTATTTTAAGCATTAAACACAGTACAATACAGAGTCTTCAAAATATTGGCACCTGTCAAAGTGTACAGGGGGGAGGGAGTGCTGTGAAACTTTCAGTTTGGAAAGGCTGGTTTTCAGATGACTCGCCCTCTTATTTTTGAAGAACTAGCAACGGCCCACCCCTATTTTGCAGCTGAAAACATGATGACCCACCCCCTACTAAGTATATGTTTGAGGTAGGATTAGACATGATCTGCATGTTATTTTAATATATATAAGCTCCAAAAACCTGCATATAGCAGGAAGGAATTATATCTGGTATTCATAATATTATCACAGTAGCCCCAGGTGGCGAGTGTCCAGCCAGTTAAATTTGCTAGTCGCTGGCGTGTTTTTGACAAGCCTACCTAATGGTTATGCATAATGTACAATTAAGCTTGTCAGTTTCCACTTTGTGAAATGATTTCATGAATTTAAAACTACATGCAGTGTGACACTTAGCTTGTCACCATTATCTTTGATCAAACTTAAACACAGAGAAAATGGTCGGCAAAATATTTGAATGAAGCAGTATCGATTTTGAAATTAGGAAGAAGAATGTTCTTTTTATAAGAACCACAACGATTGATGGTATACCATACATGATGTACATCTTTTCAGTAACTACATGGAGTATTTTAAAACAACTTTATTGGGCAATTACAAGAATGCAGTATAAAAAATATGCTACAGAACAAACAAAATACAAATAGTTTACTGACAACAGATTACACCTGATTACAATAGAATACTAGGTAATAAAATACCCAAAAGGCAAAAGAAGCAAAGCACGAAAGGCATAACAAGGTCCTATATGCAAAAGGTTTAATAAAGTTAAAGAATTTAGCGAGATTTACCTCGTGAATCATTGAACACATAAATATAAATAATGCGACATTGGAAATTGGAAACAACAGAAGTAAGCAATTAACAATAATTATATAATTTCCATAAGCAATTCATATGTTTTGCGCGGAAACGATATAATTTATTACCAATACAAAGTCCAAACTGTGCATGCAACAAATTAAACGAAATCAGAGCTTGGTCTACCTGTGGACATATTAGCAATCACAGGGCAATGTTTGTTTGAGCTGTAAAGAAATTCACTCTTTGATCATCTTTTCTGCCAACTTTGATTACAATATGTAAATATTAAGCCAGCAGTCAAGAACAAAGTTTATGACTCAATTTCATGTTCAGTTCAAATGTTAATGTATGTTCATCGCTTGGTGCGGCTTTTCAATGCACTACAAATTTGTGAAATATGGAACGATTTTAAGACTGTATGGTCCGTCTGCGTCAGCGATTTTTTGTGATCGAAACGCGTATTTAAATATACAATTTGAAATTTGCCTTTGAGTTTCATACTTTGTGAGCGATTGTCAAGTTTGTCGGAGAGTGTAAATAGTGTTTAGAGCGCTAGCTGCCACTAATGTACAGGTTGATACAACACGATATGTAGAATCCAAATCACCTTTGTACATGTAATGAAGGAAGCGTGTTTATTGACTTTGGAACAAAATAATCCTTTCTACAATATGATACATCTTTGAAATGGCATCAATACATAACAAAGCGGGTCTGTTTGTTGTACATGACATGATTTTCTCTTGAATTGTTATTGCGAAATCTGCAAACAGTTAGTATCAATCGGGGTGTCAGTCGTACAGGCCATTTTGCGATGTGTTGCAATATAAACACAGGTTTGATTTCAGTTGGAAGAATATGAAAGACTGCCAAGCATGGACCAATGACTCTTTTAAAAGTAATATGCTGAATAGTACGAATCAATACTGAACTAATTCCGACTTCAAACTTGCATCTTCATGATCAGTAAACTGAACCTCACGTCGCAAATACAGTGAAACCTAATTAAGGGACGCATTCTACACCTGCAACCTTGGGGATATACTCGAAGTCGTTGTATCTTCGTCTTTCGCAAAGTGAATTGGTTCTATTTTTTGCCGTGCACCTAAGGCAACATATCGGAAGCAATACTTGAACTCAGTCGAATGTTCAAGGCAATGTTTTAATGTACGTCCACGTGGCGGAGAGCGGACAAGCTTACATGTACACCACTGAAGTATTAACTTCGATCGCCATAGCCATTTTCAATGTCGATTGGATCAATTTCTAAATTACTCGGCAGCGGTGTGAAACTGTAATTAACTATCGAATCCATTTTCTTATTATGTTTTTTTAATTTCCAATCAGTTGAATGTGATGTGTTCTGTCGGCACTGATTCCGACAACCAAACAAGTAAATTCACGTTGGAAGAGATTCGCGTTGTTCAATTTCCGTTTGATACTTAAAACGTTTTTCGTAGAATATTCAAATTGTTCACACAGCTTAAATACCTTTGGGACTTTGGCTTCAGTACAATACAAGTGCCGCGGACAATCAAATCAGCAAGAAGCCAAACTGTTGCGCAGAACAGACATACATTAAATTGAGGGAACTGGCAAGCTCCCTTAACCCGAATCCAATGCTGAGCAACAATAAGACCTCCCATGAGATAGTACTTGGGAGAGTACGAACTGTGGAGGGGATTAGTTTAAGCCTGATCATGGCAGTGTCTGTGTGTCTTAACGCAGCTGTCTGCGGAATCATTTGGAAGAGGCCGTCTTTGCGACGCAAACCAACTAACGTGCTCGTCAGCAATCTGTGCATATCAAACCTCACCATGACCTTATTTGTAATACCATTTAGTATTACTACTATTATACGGGCCAGGCACGGCGCATTCAGCACCACTGCTTGTGAGGTAAGACTAAAATGTTTGTGACGTGATTGTTGTTACAGCAGAAGCTTCTGGTTACAGTTACATTAGTTTTCGCTTCAAAACACGCGCACACTCTTTCCATTTTAGGAGAATATAATTTTCACTGAAGAATATTGAGGCCGACTGAATTGTCGAAAGTTTAGGAATAATGGGTAAGAATTGATACCCGAGACTGAGATTTTGTTAAGAATATATTTTACATGTCGAGACAAACAACTGTCAAGTACAATAAACTCGCATGGTTTCAACTAAACCATTAAGAACTATGGTAAATTGACACCCCATAGAATCGCATAGCAGGAATGAATCACGCAAGCTGATTGGCTAATCGGCCAATTTAACGTGGATTTGCACTAGTGCGTTTTCAGCACTCAACTTGAGCAGCGCGAGCGCCCTCAAACTTTCCCGCCAAAAGTTGTGGCTCACCAGTCGGTTGACAGAGTTTCGCGCGCTCACTTTAACTTTCCAGGTTAGCAAAAGTCGATCCAAGTTTATGTATACACTCATTAATTGAAAAATACCTAGTGTAAACGGATCTTTAAAAATGTGAAAAACGTAATACACATTGGGCTATAGAGTATACCTCCTTTATCAAATTAGGGTAGAAAGTACCCACACTTTGCCTGTGAAAATCTATTTCGGCACCAGCCATCGGCATGTATTTTCTGCTTACAATATGTTGTTTGGTTATGGGAATAATGCAATTGTTCACATTCAGCAAATAATCTCAGATTAAAAGTAAAATTCTCCCATTGTGTTTACAAGGAAGCTATGGAGACAGTTTAGGAGAATGTAGTGTTGATACTGAAATGGTTCAAACCTCTTTTCCTACAATAAAATGATCAGGTAATCTGAATATTCTGCAGCTAAGGACGTACTTTCCGTTTTCCATCCGGACGATGATCCTCGGAAATGGTTCTTTGCTGACAGAGGAGAGCTCCGGCGCCGCCTTTCAGATATTGAAGCAAGGCTTGAAGTCAGGTAAAATGAATTCTTCGTTTCCTTCGCTTTTCACTTTCAGCATTAAAGTCACATTAGTCTTTATTCATCGGACATTGAGCAAGTAATATGGTGGGAGAAAAATTTCATTCGCTTGCGCCTCTGCTGTTTATTCTGATAAATCTTCTGTAACAGTACGTAAATTCGAGTTTCCTCTGTAAAATTTAGAATTCTTCTTTCTTCATTGGAAGTTTATATTAGTTCACCTGATTTACTCTTTCATTTTGAAAATATGTATCTTACGTTATTGTGACATATGGCTTTAAACCTCTAAATATTATATTGCATTTATTGGTAATTAATCATCAGATGTACATGTCATGCTATCTGTTTTTCACTAGAGCAACTATTCCCAAAATTTTCAGGCTTTAAAAAAGATAACAGCGCCTAATTTTCCCTTCCAAATTCTGTTACCATAATCGCACAGACTCGAGTCCTTTATAACCAAAACTCGACGGTTTTGCCGTCGGTTGAATGTCGCAAGTTAATGGTGCATGTCACGAAATCTAACAGTAAAAAAAGGTCACCAGTTTGAAAATAAAATATGCCTGACATTTACTCTGATAAATTTACTTTAACAGTACGTAAATTCTAGTTTCCTCTATATAAATTTCTTCATAGTACTTTATCAGTTCGCTTGCTTTACTCTTTCATTTTGAAAATATGTTTCTTTTTATGTTATAGACTTTAATCCTCTAAGTCCTATATATATATTATTGTTAATTAGATATCATGCTATCTGTTTTGACTATCCAGAGCAAATACTCTCCCAAAAATTGTTTAGGCTTTGAAAACTATAACAGCGCCTAATTTGCCCTTCAAAATTCTGCTACCATCATCGCAAAGACTCGAGTCTTTTAACCAAAACTCTATCACTTTCTCAACGGTCTTGCTGTCGGTTGAGTGTCGAAAGTTAATGGTGCATGTCAGAAAATCCAACAGCAAGTTTCCTTCAATACTCGTTTCGTCAAATAATTTAGTCGCATTTATTTCGAAGTCAAAAAGGTGGTGCTCATATTCCCAGCCATTTTTCTCAGCTGCAGCAGCTAGAAATAAGCTCGTGTAGTAAGTTGATCCTTCAGGCTTCAACAGAAAATCCGCGCCATGAAAATGTCTGGCAAAGCGAATGAACACCGTGTCGTCACTGCCACATATAAACAGCATAAACCCATTTGTAGCTAAACGCTTTTCCATGCAGTCTGTTAGCATTTCCTCCGCTTCGAAAAAGTAAACACTTTGAATAGAACTGATGATATCAAACTTGGTGGAATCTGCTTGGTAATCTTGCCACGTTGTCGGGATCCATTCGAACGACGCGGTCAAATCTTTATCGTCTTTCTTCCACGACTGCGCGGTAGTCAAATATTTGAAGCGCGTCGGATCTTGGCTCGACTGCGCGTAGGAAAATCGACTTCTTCCTAGCATTGTTAAGAGAATGCTGACTTCCAACAATATCTAAAAGCATTAATTCTCCGTTGTTCCCATCACCGCAGCCTATTTGCAAAACGTTGAATACTTCGGGCATTTCTATCGTGTCGGCGTGAGTTCGCCTCAATACTTTGGGGATATTGTCTTGCAGCCATTGTAGAGTTGTCTCTCTTTCGTTTGTGAGATTCTGAAAAACACTGTAGCTCTTCGAGTAATGATGGGAATCGAAGGTAAGGCATTTTGGAGAGGTAGCCATGACAGAATACAGCCTTCTCAGTACCAAATGTATCACCAAATGTTGCAAATCAACACATGTTGAAAATACTGCAGCATCATTCCACTTTATATCCCACTCAAGGCGTTTACCGCTGACTACACTGACTGCACATTGAATAATGCAGCTGTAGCCTCGACTTAGTGCTCAGCGGCAATGTTAATTCATACTTGAGAACATCCTAAAGCCCAGTTTAATATAATCGCTATACGATAGCTGGGATTTCTGAGAACGAAAAAGACGTCCACTTTTACTTTCTTGAATATCGACAATAGACTGCACATGCGAATGTTCATAGACTCTTTCTCATATCGAAAGTATCTGCTCACTTTCCTTCAGCAATTCGTATTCGTGTCGCTAGTCTAGCTCAAAAGAGATATATATTTCGAAGAGCACGAGGCCAGGCCGTCAATTACACAAACTGTTGCATGTTGATTAGCGATCACTTGCACTTGACTGAAATATGATCGCAAAATACTACTTTCCATCTCTTGGATCGTTGAAAGCTAGTGATTTCCATTAATGTTTTCCAGGAATCTCGATCGCTACGATCGCTGAGATAGAACCTGGTTCTATTTCATCGATCGGGATCGCCACGATTGCTGAAGTTTGGTTTTCATATAATCACTGGGATCACTAAACTCATTTTCCAGCTGTTCTGGCAATCCTAGCGATTATATGTAAGTATACTTAATCTTAAACGGTATTACAGATGCAGATCAGAAAGATTTAACCATCTGCTGGCGGGAGAAGATAGTGCCCAGGTACCTAACAAATTCGAAGTGATACGAAAAAAATTACATGTTTCTATATTTACCCAAGACTGCTAATTGTCTGTCCTCGCTATACGCCAGGCGAATGGACTGACGTTTTTCACGCTTTATAACTTGCTTACCAGCCCTTTTACAACTCCAATTGATAAATGCATTCATACTTGACTGATTTTCAATACATTGAACTTAACCCCTTTCAAAAAAAGAACCATTTTGATAACACTTTGCGCGCGCAAAGTCTTCTCTGATAGTGCCATGTGATCAATTCAATCTGGCGTTCCAAGCGTGCAACACGACGGCCATCCACAAACAAAAACTACGGAACGCGTCAAGAATGAGCGGGAAAACGTCGGAAGTGACGTCATCGATATCCTCACTACAAGAAGATAGGAAAAATATGCTACTCAGGTCCCGGATGTTGCTCGCATGGAAAATACGAGTGGTGTATTTCCCGTTATATCTTGAAATGAAATTATATCAGTATGGATATTATTATTGGTTATATAATTATCACACAGTATAAGCCTTGTCATATATCTTTCTGATTAAAGTGGAATAATTTACCATTATGTCTCTCATATATTTGCTACTAATTTGAATAATACATATATCATTCAATAAAATTATAAAATAGAATAAGTTATTTTGATCAAAGGCAGGAATATTAGTATTCTTGTTTAAAATATCATTCATGAAAACACATATTCTCACCAGTTGTCTCCATACTAGAAAACTGGCCAACAAATTCAAGTGTGAAAACTCTGGAAGTGGAAAGGATGCACGAGTTATAATTGAAGAATTTGCAAAATGCATCATACACGAGAAACAAAACGATGAATCAAGAATCATCATTGAAGAATTCCTTAACAAAAAGAGGCGAATAAAAGATCGAGAGTTCGAAACACCACGGAGGACAAGGAGTGTTCAAAACAGAATGTCTCCTCGCTCGTTTTTTCCCACAAAAAGAAGAGAATCCGCGCCTGAATGCAAAAATGCAGTCGCTGCAAACTTCGAGCCACTTTCACTTCTTGATGAGAAGAAAGGCACTTATCATTTCACTGACATAATGATGTTCACAGGTGGTAATGCTGGATCAGTTCCAAACGAAATTGTCCTACCAAAGGTTGTCATAAGCTCTGAAGAGAATGATATTGTTATCGAGAAAGACTATCAAGTGGAGTCTCGTCGCCCACGATCCAACACAATAACGACACCCAATATCTTGAACATTTTGAAGCGGAGATCTTCCAAGGAGCGAAATGACACAAAGAGAAGAAGTGCAAGTTGCGATTATTCCGATAAAACGAGAAGTGGTAAGGAGATTTTGAAGCTTGATGTAAGAAAGACGTTCGGTCAAAAGATAAAAGAAACCACGGCTGATAAATTTGTTGAAAAAGCTTCTCTATCTTCGACTAAGACACTCGAGTTATCAAACAACATAACGCCCACCGATGGTGTCCAAAAAGTGAAACACGAATTGCCATGGGTGCGAAATGTACGGCGCTTGGAACACGTTAGAAGGTTACAAGGTTGTAAACCTACTCCAAACGACACTGCTAATGCTTTCAGTGGAGACAACCTACTCCTAGGCGGAACTCAATGGACCAGTAAGGATCCTTCGTCGTTGCGCGCTGCTCATATGTCTCAACTAAGTGGTCAGTTTGGTCAGCGGCCAAAGTTAGGTGCCACATTCTCGGTCTCAATCCCGAAATTCAGCTCAATGTTACCTGCTGATCAAACTACACAAACGCGTGACAGTATCTACACGAACGCTTTAAGTGATTCGCTAAATGGCCGGCTGACTGGGAGCCTAAGAAGTGTCCCTGGCACGAGTAGCAATCAGCTTCAACATGAGATATGTCGACCTCGCGTTTTCTCGGATTCAGCAGGAAGTGCAGCTGGATTCAATAGATTAAAAACGGAACAGAAACAGATTTTTCCAATGTTTAATAATCAATATTTTATTGAAACTCTAATGTATATTTATGATAGTTTGTAATTCCAAAAAAGTAAAAACGTTAGGGTTAAGAACGTAATATGTCGTTAAAATTGGTTTCTTACTTGTACAGAAATTTAACGAATAGAACAGTTTTCTATGTGCTTCCTGCGGTACTAACGGTAATAAAGCACACTGGAAGTGACAAGAGCGCGAGAGAGGTTTGCGAATGACAGCGTTGCATTTAATTGGTACCAGATGATGGAGTGGGAATCCATGCCTGGTCTTGATAAGGTGTATTGGTTGGGTGTGAACCGGAGAATACACAGGACCTGGCATCACTCTCACATCACCAGTTGGGTACATGGGATTCTGGGGTTTCAGTTGATTCGGGCTGGTAAATACGGCCCTTGAAAGAAAATCAAATAATTGGGCGAACCCCTGGGCTTTTTGCATCATTGACTTACTCATTTGTTGCATTGACTGTGCAAAAGTTATGTTTGATTGGCGAAGTGCCTCAGCGATCTCTTTCTTGAATTGAGGGTCCTCTTTTGATTCATTCATTACCAGCTGGTCTGTCTGTGAAGCACTTAGCTGGCGCTCTAGTTGTTTCCTTTTATTGTCAATTACTTTTGGTACAAGATTGGATGCGGCCCTTTTCTTGCCCTTGTAGCACTTTTTCCAATACTGACACTGGTAACACTTTCAGTATCAGAAAGACCTGTATTTTCATCAGATCAATTTGATGTAGTTGTACTTGTAGTTGTAGTGTGATTTTCCGTACTGTTATCAAAATCGAGTGTGTTATCTGGTTAAGGCTCGTCATGAATCTCATCATTAACAGCACTGGTACTTACACCACACAACAAAGGCTCTGTAGATGGACGTCCACCCCACACGATTTTCCCACTCCCGCTTCTTGAACCAGTGAGTAATTACATTTGCAGAATTCTGCCGTATTTCTTTCAGTTTTTCTTGAAATCTATTGAACCCTTTCTTGACCAGCTCATTGTCATTTTTCTGACGCTTTAGGATATCAGCTTTCTTCTCTTCATCATCTAATTCTGCATCTAGTGATGGTGTAATGCTTGGTCGTCCAAAGGAAGTTGGTTCGTGTTCATATATCCGAGCCATGGCTTCTCGAACTGATTCGTACATTTTAACTTTATCCGCATTGAAAGCATTATTGTTGTACTCCATCTTCGCTTTATAATTGGTCAGGCATCGGAATAAATTCTCTATTTTGTCATTCTTATTCCACTTTTAAAAACCTTTCATATTTCTTTTTCCTTTTCAGCTGCCTTCTGCTGCGGCTGGTTTTCACGAAAACATGATCACTGCGCATGCCTGTCCTATTCTTCCTCCAACCAGATACGCCGTGTGTTCAGAAAACTGGGCTGGGCTGAAATTCAATTACGATTACATAGAATATTTTAGCCCGTTTGGCCGGCCTGAGAATTCCATCCCGGGTAGCTCAAACCGGGCTGGAAATTGCAGCCCGGGCTGAATTTCCGCCCGGGCTGAATTTTTCTTCATGTAATCGCGAATCTAACTTTTTGAGAATCTGTTTAGGAAGCCGGGCTGAAATATCAGCCTACCCAACCGGTGTGAAATTTGCCCATGTAATCGGCCCCTAAGTTGTAGCAGGATAATTGCTGGTAACCGAACTTATGCTAAAAGAATTTCTCGACTTGGTTACTGTAAGAAGCACCAACCATGTTATTTGTATGCTAATTCGTGAATCTAACTATAGTGATATGATTGGCTAGTGTCCGGCAGAGTCGACTTGAAAAGACTAATCGGCTGAATAAACAATATAAAATCTCTTCGAACAAAAATGTTTTTTTCCCTGTAACTCCATAACTAACATTTATTTCCCCTTTAAGATATTTATTTCTTTTCCCAGTTTTAACGCTTTACACATGCTATCTGTTTTCCACTAGAGTAAATATTCCCCACAAAACTTGTCAGGCTTTGAAAATTATAACAGCACCTATTTCGCCCTTCAAAATTCTTCTACCATCATCGCACAGACTCGAGTCCTTTAACTAAAACTCCATCACTTTATCAACGGTTTATATACTGCACTCATTGGTAATTAATCATTAGATGTATTTAGTTTACACAAGTGCAAATATCCCCCACAAAACTTGTCAGGCTTTGAAAATTATAACAACGCCCACTTCGCCCTTCAAAATTCTTCTACCATCATCGCACAGACTCAAAATTCCATAACCTTCTCGACGCTTTACACGTGCTATCTGTTTTCCACTAGAGTAAATATTCCCCACAAAACCTGTCAGGCTTTGAAAATTATAACAGCACCTATTTCGCCCTTCAAAATTCTTCTACCATCACCGCACAGAATCGAGTCCTTTAACCAAAATTCCATAACTTTCTCGACGGTTTTGCTGTCGGTTGAGTGGCGAAAGTTAATTTTTTGTGTCAGGAAATCCAACAGCAAGTTTCCTTCGATACTCGTTTTGTCAAATAGTTTCGATGCATCCATTTCGAAGTCAAAGAAATGGGGTTCATATTTCCAGCCATTTTGCTCAGCTGCAGCAGCTAAAAATGAACTCGCGTAGTAAGTTATTCCTTCAGGCTTCAACATAAAATCCGCGCCATGAAAATGTCTGGCAAAGCGATTGAACATCGTGTCCTCACTGCCACATGTAAGCAACATAAACCCATTTGTAGCTAAACGCTTTTCCATGCAGTCTATTAGCATTTCCTCCGCTTCAAAAAAGTAGGCACTTTGAATAAAACTGATGATATCAAACTTGGTGGAATCGTCGGGGTGTTCTGCTTGGTAATCTTGCCACGTTTTAGGGATCCATTCGAAGGACGCGTTCAAATCTTTGTGGTCGTTCTTCCACGACTGAGCGGAAGCTTCAAATATTTGAAGCGCGTCGGATCTTGGCTCGACAGCGCGTAGGAAAATCGACTTCTTCCTAACACTGTTAAGAGAATGGTGACTTCCAACAATATCCAAAAGCATTAATTCTCCGTTGTTCCCATCACCGCAGCCTATTTGCAAAACGTTGAATACTTCGGACATTTCCATCGAGTCGGCGTGAGTTCGCTTCAGTACTTTGGGGAGATTTCTTTGCAACCATTGTAGAGTTGCCTCTCTTTCGTTTGTGAGATTCTGAAAAACGCTGTAGCTCTTCGCGTAATGATGGGAATCGCACGTAAGGCATTTTGGAGAGGTAGCCATGACAGAATACAGCCTTCTCGGTACCAACTGTATCACAAAATCTTGCAAATCAACACATGTTGAAAATACTGCAGCATCATCCTACTAATTCCTCTATTTTCTATTAACATTTATTAGCTTGCGTCGCAGACAGTTTGAATCCATTGATTTTGTATACAGTCGCTTCTGAATGGCTTGTTTCTTTCTCGTTTCTAGTTACCTCTGTGCTTTGTGATTACTCTAATCCTTATCTTGTAATCGTCACGAGATCACAGGCTACCCAAGCTTGTGACACGACTTTATGATTGTTCCTATAAATTGTCTGTACGGCCGATACTCCGTACGTGGTCTTAGCTAGTACGTAATAGACAATTCGTATAGGGAAATTCATTGCTCCTCTAATAGTGGTAATGTGTGATTTCATTGTCTCGTATGCTAATTTCTACGCCATTCTGTGGTCGTGTTGTTGAGATACGGGAAAAGTGGTCGTTATTTCGTCTTGGGGGGAGAAATAAAAACGTTAGGGTTAAGAAAGTAATATGTCGTTAAAATTGGTTTCTCACTTGTATACTTCCGAGATATGAAAGAAATTTAACGGATAGAACAGCTTTCTATGTGATTCCTACGGTAATAAAGCACACCGGAAGTGACGAGCGCGAAAGAGGTTTGCCGAATGAAAGCGTTTCTCCTCACTTCTCGAGTTATCTCATCGCTTCCTAAGTCGCGTCAAAGCAACGGCCGCTCAAAACTCAGGTGTAATGTTTCTTTCCTGCAAAATGCATTGCTGCATAACGTTCTGATATTGTGATTAACAGCTACATTTAAAGTTTCTTCGAAACTGTTTATAACAAATCAGAAGAAGTTCGCTTATCTTCAAGAAACAACAAACAAGACTTCCAATAGCTTTCGCATGGGATCGAGGTCATAAGACATGAGATAACAAACAGATAGCCAGACGAAAATCGCACAACTCAGAATAGCATCAAACCTGAGCCCGCGATCAATAACACGATTGGTTGCATTCTCTTTCGTCAAATGCAATGAGCGTGTTCAAGAGTTCATGTGATTGCATGACAGTCGTCGAGATTGCATGACAGGTTGCTGGTGTTCAAATGAGTCCAACTCTCATGCCCCTTTCTTCCAACGTAAAACGTGATGTATAGCTTCTAATAAGTGTTTGGCTGAAGATCATACCGGTTGAGGTCGTGTTGAAATCGTACAACTACAAGTACCATTCAATGCGAGATATGGCCACAACATCCACCTTTTCCTTCTTTCAATAAAGTTCGCTAAAATAGTCATTCGAAATCACGTTTACCCATAACCATTACATCTATACATCACATCTAAGATATTTTATATGGAAAGGTAGAATTTCAGTACCGACAAAGCCCTTATGCGGATCAAACGGTTTTCTGTTGAAAAAAGGGCTGGTCTCACCGCGGTTCAGAGATTGATGTTCTTTGGAAGACGTATGACGAGCAAACAGGAAGTGCTCAACCTTCTTCTTAAGATTCTTACCATAGAAAACGTTTTCAAACTGCATGCTTCGAAATTCGCTCATCATTGATTCACAAGGACACTACCAAATATCACATGTCTGCAATATGCCAAAGATGTTCATGGCCACAACGCAAGATATGCCGCAAAAGAAAACGTCCAATGACAAGGGCGAGAACAAATACTGGGAAGCAAACAATCTCGTATATTATAATTCAACAATAATTTTCATATTGAAAACGCGCAATACCATTGGTCAGAAACGATCACGTGATGCACGCTCGCAGGGCCACTGTCAACCTCGTTCCCAGTGCCATCCGCGCGCCAAGGCCCCCGACAAATGGCCCTGGTACACGCTGGATTTTGTGACGT
>JANSTR010185261.1:0-15926 GCA_025434805.1 Antipathozoanthus remengesaui | reverse complement strand
AACCAAATAATTTGATGTAACTTACTTGGCACGTGACATCATCATTACGTCAAAAAGACGTCATGACTTTAAAAATTTTGGTTTTTTTCAAAATCTTGCTGATGAGAAGAAATTAAAGTAGGTTTTTAACAAGTTACTATTTGGAAGACCATCAAATAAATGTTCTAAATTAACAAAGTCCGCTGCTAATTTTAATGACAGTATTTAAAACGATTTTGACTTTGCAATGCAAGTTTTTCAAGCAGGCAGAAATGTCATTATAAATGAAAAATTTGTCAAGTTCAAACACAAAGAGGTTTGCCGTAATGAATTTAAAAACAATGTAACTAAAATGTTGCGGTCACAAAAACTATCACGTGACATGCCAATGACGTCACATATCTGCCATCTTGAAATTTGGAAAAATTATTGCGCAACTGCTGTGACGTCATAAATTATCCAATTAAGACTTACCAAACAATCGACTTCAACACTTAATATTTGCCAATACTTGAAAAAAATGATTGAAAATTAGGGCAAAAAGCAAAAATTGAAAATTTTACAAAATATGCCCCTGAAAAAAGCTTTGCCATGGCAACAAGAAGTTTGATTTCTTAGTTTCATATGTCTTAAATACATTTTAAAAAAAAATAAAATGATATTTCCTGGAAGCTTCAAACACTGGTGATAAACGATATTTTGCAATTACAACTCATTGTTTTGTGTTTTATCACTCGAAAAATGTAAAGTCTTGATAGGTTTCAAGAATTTCTGACATTCCTAAATAAAACATTAGAGCTTTTATCCGAAACAATTTTAGGACATTTTTCGTGAATCGTGTTGACAAGCCTGAGCGTTGTGGGCATCGTACATGAATTTAGAAGACGAATTTGCTTCCGAGAAATCTCAAGCAATCACGTGATAAACACGTGGGTGGAGGAGTGGTGACTCTATTACGAAAAATAAATGGCCATTTCAATTCTGTTATGTCTATCTTAAATTCCACTGCCAACCGCCTTTTTCCACGTTAAATGTATGAGTGTCGTTCGTTGAATAATAGCTAGCTATAATTTAATCTTCATCAATAATTGAAAAATTGAAAGGGAAAGGGATCTACTGATGTTTAACATACAGTGCTAAAAAAGTACCTAGCTTAAGACGTTGTCCTTTAAAAATACAGGAAAGCGCTGTGTTGATGTATGACGCAATCAATGTGGTTTCAAAAGCCTTGAAAGCAGCTGTTAGAGATAAGAGGTGGGTGTGGCCAAATGTGACAGCAGACACTGTCAACAATGGAAACATACTTCACGAGTATTACAAGCAGGTATGGATAAGTTACATATTAGCCGTTTTCTAATTAGAGGACAAGTCGTCTGAGTTGAAAAATCGTCTGAGTGTAAAAACGGAACGAACACGACTCTGGACAAACAAGTCGTCTGAATTTGTCCGTCTGTTCGTCTTTTCAGACGATTTTTTGTGGATGACTTGCTTGTTTAGACAAACAAATCAACCAAAGGCCGTCTTAAATTCACATCTGTCGAACAAACAGTCGAACAAGTTGTCCGTGTACTAGCGCATAGCACAAGGTCCTTTGTACTAAAATTTATATTTACATCTTTTGAGTCTTGTTAAGTGACGTCATAGCTGATGGCGTTATCACAGGAAGTCACGAAACTTGTTGTTTGCCTATAAAAATGGCGTTTTGCTGCAAAAAATGACTGAAACTTATTTATTTTTGTCTATGAGACAAATTGTGTAGCGAAAAGTCATGTTTATAATTATTTTCAATTGTTTTAAAAAAATATAAATGTATTTAAAATAAAAAATAGAATCGGAAATCTTGACTGATGGCCGCCATTTTGGAATTTTGAAAGGCGACTATCTTGACAAACCAATAGCCTGCGAAGCAGTCCCTCGATAGCGGTCCCACTGTTGCTTTTTGGACGTGTGCAAGAAAAGGGCCCGGTGCGAGACACAAGAAAACGAGGGCCTGCAGGCGACGGTGGGTCTTTTGAATTCCTTCGTTCAAAAATTGAACGAAGAATACCCATTGGTTGAGAGGCGTCAAGGTGATAAAACAATGAACATTTTGAAACTCGAACCAATTCAGGAAACTCCCATATCTACCATATTTGTTTATCAACGAAGACTTACACATGTACACAGACGACAAAAATCATTACTACTGATCTCGTTTGGCTTCACGTTTTATTTTCTTCCTTTCTTTGCTCCCGAAATCACTTTCTGTGGCGTGAAGTAGCCATATTCTACCATTTTCTCGCAAAATTGTAATTTGACGGGGGATTTTCGGCATTGGCACGTTTACATTTCTATTTTGACAGCTCCATGAAGACGACTTCCGGAACGATGTTGATTGGTCGTATTATTGACAGTTTGAAAGTGGGCAAAATTTGAATTAGTTGGCGTCGCAGGCAGGCGCTCGTTTCGCGGATCGGCCTTCGGCCTCACCGCTCTCTCGCTTCGCTCGGTGTTCGAGAGACTATGCGTTCGAGGCAAGCGCCTGCTTCGCAGGCTATAGTTTGTATTGTGATGAAATCAAACATGACAAAATATAACAGTGTGGGGTAGATTTGTTCTGTTTTGTCCTTAATTTGGTTAAAAACCGCAAGAAGCATATTTTGACGATAAAAAAAAACATAATTTTGCCATAATGTCTAAAACTAGAAGCACAATATGGCTCTTCTACTAGGAAAATCGACAATCTAAAAGTTTATGTATATGAGGCATTAAGGTTTGAGCGGGCTCGAGGTAAATATTAAAACAGATGCATAATCAATCAAAGTGGAATATCGTTTTCGTTTGTTTAGTCACTCCCCCCGCCCCATAACTCTAATACACACATTTTTTTTCTATACTGAAGAGCTCAGAAAAAACTTGAGGAGATTTCAAGAAGATAACTGAGGCTGACGTTTAGATTATTATATCCCACCTGTTTAAAAATGAGCAATGTTTAGTCCGATTGTAATCCAGCCTGACCAAATGGCCGACTTGATGCAAACAACGAGAAGGTTTTAAAGCAATGGGAAATTTGTATTGTGAAAGAAAGAAAAAATACCAACCGACAAAAATGTTATTTATTTAATTAAGAAAACTGCTTTCGTCTAGTCACATATTCATCACGAACTCTTTCTTTTCTTGAAAGTGAGAAACCGGCTTTTTTATATGTCCATCAAGCTCTAGGTTGAAACTGGGCAATAATAAGAAGAAAAATTAAGAGAGGTTTAAGTTCATTTAACTGCTTACACGAGTATATTTTATTTGGCTGTTTCTGAAGTGAGCACCGTTTATAATCCAGTTTGACTCAATGGATAAGGAGTCATGGAAACAATATTAAATAAAAAATAATTAAAACAAAAAAAAACTAGTGTGTTTTGCTATACAAACCACGAACAGCGGAAGTTAAAATTTTTAAATCTTGTTTTCCGGTCACCTGTGGATATTACTCCATGGGGTTTTTAAAGAACGTATATCGAGGTGCGAATCGCCAATGAATAAGAACCGCTTCATCCATAGTTAAAAACTAGCCGTTCTTCTCAAAAGAGTGTAGTTCATCATCTAAACAGTTTACACACTGACAACAATTGCTTTAAAAATGCAATTCTTTTGAAATTTTAAAAGCGGAACCCCGTATTGATTCAGTGTAGCTATTACCCCGTGCATGCCTTAAGTACGAGTGTGAATTCACATGATATTTATATACAGGCGTTTGTTCCCGTCGCTTATCAGTTTTTTTAAGCAAAGGAGTAGCAACCATGTAAAGTTTTTGGTATGGTTTCACAAGTCCGTTGCAGGTCACTCCATTCTACCTAATAGCCTAGGAAGCTTTAACTTGAATTAAATGATCCAAACACACTTTATTATTTTGGATACTGAACTCACCGGATTTGTTGGTTTATTATCATTAAATATTACGTTTGAACAAGTTAAAAAATCTCTTCAGTTGGTTTGTAGTTCTATTATCTGGCAGTAATGTTCGAGTCATCTAAAATAAGGCCGAGTTGTTATAAGCGTCATATACTGTTTTAGTGCGCAAATCAATGAAACCATACGCTCTGCACAATATTTTTCTTGATAAATGATTCTTTTCGAGTTTTCAAAAACTGAAATGATATATGTACCATATCATCAATGATGCAGGATGTGTGAAGGAACAGAAATACAGTTGGCAGAAGTTTCTTTATTCACACGGCGATTCTTTCATATTGATCGAGTCAAGACAAGTGTCGAAAACAAAACACGCCTCAGTTTATTCCTTTTAATAGCTTTTTAATCCTTTATTGTTCGACATGTACTCGTCGAATCCAACTCACGTAATGAGTGCTTGTATATATTCTCTGCACGCTGATGGTTTTAAGAAAGAAGCTCCGTTTTCAAATTAGTCGTACAGTAAAAGGAGCTCTTTGAGAGTTGTACATATCACAATACTCTCGTTAACAAGGAACCGCGCAGCGGATATAGCTATATGTACAGGATTTATAGCCCCTCCAACAATTTTTCTAAAAATTTACGAAAATATTGTATATTTTATGAAAATACAATAAAAGCTGTAATGTTGGGGCATGTTATACACTCATATATTTTGAGGAGCATCTTTTAGATCATGTATCATTAAAACTTGAGATCATTGCCAAATAAGACTTTATAGACGCTGTACTTGTTGAATGACATAGTTACATTTACAATACTGTAAATTCTGAAGGGCAGAAGGGAACTTTCGAAGATGCGAACAATTGTTACTTAACATCATATCCATCTTGTGCAAAAAGTTAAACAAACCGGAGAAAATGAGAGAAATAGAGTGCCTATTTATCGATTATTGGAAGCATTTTCTGTGATCAGTTCAGAGGCTCTAAATCTCAAATATATCTTAGATCCCCTTAGAATACTCGCACCTATGGCGCTCGTTTGTTTGCGTTGGGCACGAGTTAGCAATCCCCATCAAACAATGCTGCGCGATTAAACAGATAAACTAAATAGAAAAAAATGCTGAAACTCGACACAGTTTAGATTGAACCCTTTATAAACGGACTTTTAAGTATATCAGGGTTCACTGAGTGACAATAATACGGCAAAGCCGACCATCAAGTGGCAAACACGTTTCCTAAGTTTACTTCATTATTTTGGAATATTGCACTGATTCCAAGAAGACGAAGAAGCAGAAGAAATATCAATAAACGTATTCAAAAACATGAATACAATTGTAATAACAAAAAAACGGGAAATATTAAAAATATTTCACCTCTTGACAATAGATTATTTAAGAGAATTAGCCTTGTATTAACGTCACGGGTGAATCTAATTGTTTCTTCTAAGATCTTGTCCATAGCAACACACGAACTAAAGTTTTCGCTAACTGGTAAATTGATCAGTTTGGGTGTTGACATCAACTTAGATGCATTTGCGGTCCGCCTAGTGAGCGAAGGCAGAACCTAGTATCCGTGGTAAGACTTTGATTTACTTTCGAGTTTGTTCCGAATTTATCAACAGCGGCAGGTGAATGTGCGTTTTATATTTAAAAATATAGCATTAAAGAGTTGGTCTCATTTATCATTTTGGGAACTTTTAGATTAAGATGTCCCGCTGTGGTTTAATTGCTCAGTAGACATTTTTTTATTTCCATTTGATACTTTGCCCTTTCATTCTCTTTAAATGTCTGGATACCTGATTAGGAAAGTTTAAATTTTATGTTATAGAAAAGGGGAAACGTTTAGAGTAAGATATTTCGCTGTCAGTGGCTTGATTGCTCAGTAAACATTTCTGTTAATTTCAATTGTAATTTCACTTCAGTAAATATATGGATGATACCTGATTGAGAAAGTTTAAATTTTATGCTATAGAAATTCAACCTTCTCTCTTTTTGGCATGTACACTAGAATTAATGATACTTATGAAATGTAAAGATGATGTAGACGGCGAGGATTGCAATTTTACAAAAGAAAGAAACTTTCATTTCAGCTGCGTTTCTGTTTTTACAATTTTCAAAGAAATGGAAAACAAAATTGGCTGTTAAAGAATTATTTGTATACAAACATATCGGTTTTTTCACTTTGGATTTGTTTAGCGGAGACAATGAACTCCAAACAAACATATCGAGTGTTGTGGAGCTCATACGTATGCATTCTATTTTAACACTGAGTTTTCGAGAGAAAAAAACAAAACTGGCTGCCTGAGAGAATGACTGGTATAGAAATATTTGGTCTTTTCACTTTGGCTTCGTTTAGCAAAGACAAAGAACTCCCAACGAAATAAATTGAACGTTTGGCTCTCTCATGTTGTTTTACCACTGATTTTTACAAAAAAGTGGATTTTTAGCATAGAATGATTTATATATAAATATTAGAACTGTCTTTCACTTTGGCTCAGTTGTTTAGCAAAGATAAAGAACTCCACACCCAACAAATGTTTTAGTTTCCCCACAACAAAGTTTTCAATTAAAACCAAAATAGCCAACCGTTAACGCTTCCTATATAATTATTCCCTGAGTCGTGGAATCACTTGAAATACCCGAAAGTGATATTTTGTCACAGCTTTTCTTGAAATATTTTCGAATGATAGATGTTGTCGGGCAATTGTCAGTAAATACGCCGGATAGCTAAACTTCTTGAATTGCGGCTGTTATGAGTATTTTTCTCGGCTGCAGATCAGTGACAATAAAACCCGATTGTAAATCATCAGTGAAGCAAAAATATATAGATGAATTATTTTGAGGCTTTATTACTTCTCTTCAGTGACGTTTATCTTCAATACTTACGAAAATATAGAACTATTAAATAAATCGTACAAATATCATTTATCGGTGATTTTCATTAATCTGAATTTGGTCTTTTGCAATATTATTTGGTCTTGCAATTTAACGTCTGTTTTCATGAGAAGCGAAAGAATCTATTGCATTTTTTAGACTAAACGAAAAGTCTTATTAAACTACACCATATGCTCATCGTGTATAAACCCAAGTGCAATTAAAAATAAAGTTCAATGTTTTAATTTCAAAGTTTAAAGTAATTGAAAACGAAAACAAAACTTTGGAAACAAATGTGAAAATTAACCTGCACTCGGGCGATTACCAACAGCTGTTCGAGACATCACTTTCTTTATGATCACAATTCTTAATATAAAAATGATTTATGATATGTATGGATTTGGTTTTGTCACAATATTATTGTCAATGGATATTTTGTGATCTTTCAGTGCTGCTAGTTAAAGAATCTATCATCCTATTATGTGCCCTAAATCCACGAGGCGGTACTGCAGACAGCTGATAGAGTTTCTTGCTATTGCTGTCTTTGTATTGCTGATTCTTCAAGTGACGTGAATGACAAACATATTGGCTGTAATGTCAAATCTATCAACAATTTAGTTTTTCCTTCATTTTTCTTCATGCTCTGTTCGTTCTTCATTCCTCATTATTCCAGAGATAGTTTTCTAACACAGAATGAAAGTGAAGTTCAATAAACGCAAAACCAAAATTAAAGAGATGATTGCCATTATTAGCACAAAATTTAACGCGTTTTCAGATTATGATTATTTCAGTATTAAAATTATCATTTATTTTTGAAAAAAACAAAGTCATTCTCACTTTTTTGTCTGGGAATTTGACGATGGCGCTGATGATTTGTGTCGACTGATAAAGCTCGTGGTAAGAGGAGAAGGTTTGCAAATTCAAACTTGTAACGGCATCACCAATATTTACAGCAACAGCATCGTCGATTTCTTTGAAAACTAAAGTTGTGGCAGGTCCAGGTTCAACACAAGTCGACTCATAAATCACAAGAGAGGAAGTTTCCAGTGAACTTCTGATGAAACGTTGAGCGAAGAAGGCGAAAGCGTTCATATAAGCGATGAGAATAGCCTTCGTAAACGTCAAAATAAACTCGTGCCTGATAGCGCGCTGGCTCATACTCATATTATTTAAAATATAGCATTAGCAGTATAACACGCGTTGTGATTTCCTGCTCAGCGTTATTTTATTAAAACTAGAAACTCATAATTATAGTTTTTCTACTTTGCGAAGTGCCTTATTGTTTAAACAAAAGTAAGGAGTAACTACAAAAAACAAATGATTCAGTTTAGGTTTGTTGTTTTACAAGTGTATACGTTGTTTGATATTTGTCTTGTTGCAAAACTCATAGAAGCTCTAATCCAATTTCATACAAGAAAGATAGGATCTAAGTGTTACTCATAGCCGTCACGTCCAGATACTTTAGTCACTTGAAAACGTTGTTTCTGCTCAATTTTTTGGCCAAAGAGGCTATGAATGTTTCTACCATAACTTGGAGAACTTGATCGGGCATGGCTTACTGGTCAAGTACCAGAAAATGTTTGCTACAGTTGATGCAACATTACATACCGGCGGTATTTTTAAAAATTGCTTATTAATATTTTGACTTGCATATTAGAGTACTATATTTCTCTTTAAGTTCCAACAAACAGTATTGTTGAATTCTTGACAACAGTAAAATGAATTATTCTAATTAATATTTTTGTCAATAAACAGAACAGATCATTTGTGTTCCTTTTTTTGTCTATTTTCATTCACATGCGCCACTGAGTTTCATATTTGATGTTTTTCGATGAAATACAATTACATGCATACGTTTTCAACTTTTAATAATGTCAACATGTGATCAGTGATAATGGCAGATTTGGCTTGGGAACTAAAATTCTTTGCTTGCATCTGTTTTTCCACAGGATAACGAATGCAAACCTTGAGTATTGGATATTAAACTGAGTTCATAAAGGATCCACGGCTTCATTTTGGACCCATGGCCATGAAATGATAAACAAATGAAGTCATGACTGACTAAAATTGTATTGCCACAGTGCAAAATACGTCGAGTAAACATTCTGAAATATTTTTTAAAATAAGCTCAGTCACCTTTCTAACGAAGAAGCTAGAGTCAAGAGTTTACCCTTATTGCATGCATGATGAATAATTCCTCTTCCGTCTTCAATCACTCAAACCTGCCCCAACTTCCTTGTGAAATGAAAATCGATTTTAGTACGACTGAAAGCATCATAATGGCGGTACTACACACCGTCATTGGTATCCTGTCCATATTTGGAAATTCCCTTGTAATTGTGGCCATATATTGCACGCCGTCGCTGCAAATGGTCTCAAGTTATTTTCTGACATCCTTGGCTGTATCTGATCTGATGGTTGGTGCGTTATTGAGTCCTATGTGGGTGGCCAGAGCAATTCTACATGCTTGGCAAGTCAACCATCTACTCACGATTGTTACAAGCTGGTTAACTGTTTTGGCCACGATCGCCACCACACTGAACCTCTGTGCAGTCAGTATTGACAGGTATAACGAATCAGTGTGTTGTAAGTATTTAGAGGTAATGAATCATTCTGTATCCAGTATAGACAGTTAATGAATCACTATGTGGTGAGTATTGAAAGGTAATAAATTGCTATGAAATATATAACAAGCCTTTGCACAGTGATTACGGTGGAGTAACACCATACACTTGCGATTGGATTTTTTCCCTTCAAGTTCATCTTCAAAGTCGAAATCTACCTTTAATTAGTTAACTCTAAATAGGTACATTACCACTGTTTTCATTGCTACGCGACCTTTTGGAGCCCATTTCAGTCTGGAGTTTGGTTTTGGACTGCCGTCAATCAAGACTTTGTATATATTTTGCAACCAATCACGATCCATGAATTTCAGACATGTTGATTTGGCGGTTGAGCTAGCGCCGTCTTGTCTGTGGGAAAGTGCTGTTCTACCTGTATTTGAAATGTGACATGATTGACAGCAGTCTAAAACCAACTCCAGATGAAAATAAAAATCCAAAAGGTCACGTTGCAATGAAAACAGTGGTAAGTCAGTGTATTTTTCAACAAAACCTAGAAAATAAACTTAGCTTGTGCAATGATATCCAGGACATGATTCTGTGTAGAGACATGCAGAGGTATTTTCAAATCAAGGACTGCTTGGAGAAGTCTCTTAAATCATCTAATCCAATCTACATTTCAAGAGCATGCAGGTAAACAGGCCAGGGAAAAGTTTTGCTTTTTGTATTACATAATTACTTAGTTTGTTGTGCATGACCAATTGCTTTTTGAGAAGTGTAGGAAGAGGATACATGCTGATAAACTGGCTGGAGACCAAAGGGTTAAAACTAAGAATTTCGATAGACTTTAACATATAGACACTCTCTTGTTTGGACACAAGTGTTGTAAATAACCTTTAAACCCTTCAGCCCAAGACTATTTATCAATATTTATCTTCTCCTTATAATTTAAAAATTACTTAAGTCTTATTGTGAGAACTAATTGGCTGATCACATACAAAAACTATGAGAGGGGTGAAGAGAATTCAGTAACACATCGTATGTCTTGTTTGGGGCTGAAAGAGTTTGTTACCGTACTCTCTGCAGTCATATATTTGGGATCAGTGGCATGCTCTTATAGAGCCATATGCAACCCTGGTACCATATATGGTGGGTGTCGGCAATCATGAGCAAGACCATGAACATGGTGGAGAAAAGGACCCAAGTGGTGCACCTGGAGAGGGCTTCCATCCTTGGTGGGGCGGATTTGGAACAGACTCCAATGGAGAGTGTGGAGTGCCCATGTTTTATCGGTTTCACATGCCAGACAATGGAAATGCAGTGTTCTGGTGAGTTAACCTTGATGACATACCGTAGAATTTTACATACTGAGGGGGTGGAGGTGGAATGAAATATCTATCCGACAATCCAAAATACTTGAGCTTGAAACCAAAATCCACTGTCTATGTCAATAGGCTACCCAGAAAATAATCTTTAAATCTGTAATCCAACACTAATATGTTCAGAAATGGACTCAATGATAAAAAAAAACATGGGATTGGTTTTCTCAGTTTGGGGGGTTCCTGTGATGCAAATAAACATTATTGTGTTGTAGAGTTACCTGCTAAGCTCTTTGCTTGCTACTGTCTCTACACAGTAAGACCCACTGCAGATTTGTATTGTTTAATATCATTATATAAAATAATGTTATCTAAGCAGTATTTTTCTTACATAAGGCCAGTACGTGGGTAAATTATACCGCCTTTCCCTACTGGTTGTACCTTTTTTCCCCAGCTATATACCAGTTTGAACTATAGCTTGGGATAAGAAAAGTGCTACTATTGTATCTTCTTTCCCAGCTGATGTACCTTCCGTAGTAAACCTTAACAAAGACACTTGTAACTAAAGGTATATTATTTCTCTTTACTGAATGCCGTCCCATAGCTAACTAGAATTTTAGTGCTGACAAATCATTCAAAGGATTTGTTGTAGAAAGCATGCCAGATTTAAAATATCAGTCATCCCTGACTTGCAGCATAAGAGTCTTTAAATTCATTTAGAATTGGAATTTTAAGTGCATGAACTCCATTCACTATTATAATAAATTATAGATGCGGTAGACACAGACTCTTGTCCGTGTGGTGCAGTTCAAACTACCAAGCATCTAATAGAAGCCTGCTCAATCTTCAGCCCCCCAAATGGAGCCCAGGGGCTGAAGAACTTGGACGATAAAACCATCAAATGGCTCCTTTCTAGGTATATCGGGATATAAGTAATTGACAGATCACACGCATGACGACGATAGAAAAATTCATTCCCCTGACGAAAGTCTTCCATGTTAAATTTCATGAGGAAATTAATATTGCAAGAAGCACAGAGTAACGTATGTACTATGAGTTTTCGAGTGAAATTTAACATGGAAAACCCGAGTCAGACAGTGAATATTGTTAGAATGACATATCAGCGATGAAACTCGCAAAGCTAAGTTGAATGTAACTTGGATCGACTTTTTGTAAAGTTTCACATGCCAGAAAGCCATTTCAATGCACTGTCAATAAACTGACCAACCACAACTATTTGAAAGGCAAAGTTTGAGGGGTTCCGCACAGCTGGTTGAGTGCAATCTACGTTAAATAATTCTTACTCCATTGGGTGATCAGCCATCAGATTGCAGGATTCATCACTGCCATGTGATTACACTCTGTATTGAACCCATAGGTACAGTTATAACTATGGCAGTGTGCATTTCATCATGATGAGCTCTGAACATGACTATATGAAGGGATCCCGACAGCACACCTGGCTGGAGAATGACCTCAAGAGCGTCAACAGATCAGTAACTCCCTGGGTAATTATTGGCGGACACAGGCCGATGTATACCAGTCAAGCCATACTGAGTAAGTCTTGAGCTAATGTAAGACATAGGCTGTGAGCACTGGTGGATGATTGATCCTCAGACCAATATAAGAAGATTCAAATTTACTAATATTTCCATGAAAATTAACCAGTCCTGTTTGTGTTAAAAGATACTGTACAGTTTGTGTATACAGACTCATATGATTGTTGACATAATGGCCCTCTTCAATACAGTGCTGCCTAAATTGTAATCCGGCGGAGCTAGATCCTGCTGCATTTTCAGTAAATGATTTTATGGTTTTCCCTTTTAGTTGATTACTTCGTCTCACAAGGAATGAAGCACGGATTCGAAGATCTCTTAATGAAGTACAAAGTAGACCTTGCCTTGTGGGCCCATTATCACAGCTATGAGAGGACCTGCCCGGTGTACAACGAGAAGTGCACCGAGGGAGCCCCGACCCATATTGTAGTAGGTACAGCAGGGCGCTCCTTTGACGCTGAAGACTACTGGCCGAAGATCTGGTCCATGTACAGAGAGATAGACTATGGTTATGGTCGTGTAACGGTGGCCAATAGTACAGCACTGCATTGGGAGTGGATTAGGAACAAAGATGACGTGGTTGCAGATCACGTGTGGATATACAAGTCGTCACAGGGGACCCAGCCTAAAAAGCAGGGTGTCACTGTTTAGGGTTGAATGCAGTAAAAACTAATTTATTAATTAGGGCTCGAAACTGCGACAACTTCAGTTGCCAGTGCGCTAAGATTTCAACATTGGCGATCATAAATCCTGAAATCTAGTCGACAGATTTGCGACCAAAATTTCTATTTTTTTTAATAATCCATTTTCCACGTCAATACGTTAGACTACACTTGCAAAACCATGCCGACATACGTGCTTGTCTTCCTAATAAAGGAAAATTTGCACACATTTATATTAGACCAGAAAACGAATATTTCATTAGAAAAAATTTTGCAATTGACAAATAATAAACTGACTATTTAACTATAAATATAACGAAGTTGGACAACAAGTCTTGACTAAGAACTGCAAGTTCTGGTGGCTTAAGGACGCTCTACATGTGGGCCGTCATTTTTTTCTTATAAAATTCATTGCAAGATTTCTAAAAAGGGAAACATTGGTAATTAATATTGTTAGATTGTTCCAGACTGATACGGAATTCAGTTAAAAATGCTCCCTTTCAATGTTGTTTTTAATTTCGAGCCTTGATTGATATTTTTTGTCACATTTAATAGGGCCATTTATACGAGAGAAGTTAGGCGCGGATAAGCTTAGACGCGACTTGTGTTAGTCGAGAATTTGACCCATATATTTATACGAGCAGTTTCGCGTCTAAGGTAAGTTGCACCTAAGATAAGAACAGTTCAAACCCCAGGTCCAAGATAAGTCGCGCCTAAGATAAGAACCGCTCAAACCTCTGTCCAGGATAAGTCGCAGCTAAGATAAGAATCGCGCAAACCCCTGGTCCAAGATAAGTTGCGGCTAACTTGTGTTAGACGAACATACCATTTATACGAGCAGTTCGCGTCTAACGCAAGGCGCACCTTAGCTTAGTCGCGACTGACTTCGCTCATATAAATGGCCCTAAGAAATTGTGTCGCTGAACTTCAATGTGCAGACTAAAATTATTTAGTTAGGATTTGCCTGCAGACTTTGCATAGAATGACATTGTGCTGCAAAGAATATAAGGAATAGAACCATATAGTTTAAGACGTTGCACCCGTGTAACATATGTAATATATGAATTGTGCTTGTTAAACAATGCAATTTGCAATATTTTCATTTGGTATCAGTTTGACATTTTGTATGGAAAAGAAATAAAAACAGTCAGCTAACTGCGAGAATCATAGATAGGTAGCTGTTACACGGTTACATTATTTCAGAAAAGGTAAAGAGAGAAGAAATATCTGAATCCCAAGTGCCTTCAATAATGGTTTGGGGGAGGGTATTCTTCCCCTCCCCAGTCCGAGAGAGTTAAAAAAGTATGGCCCTGTTTTCGTTGTGGTCCGCGGACTGGGCCCCAGCTTGCCAGAGCACAGTGAAGAGCGAAGAAAAAACGGGGCCAGAACTGAAGTAACTGCTAAAATATAGTTCTTTAACATCAAGTAATAATATTAATTGGTGTTTTATTATCTGTTGGTTGTCTGATTTTGTAACTTACAAACGAATTAACTAA
The DNA here is from genome assembly GCA_025434805.1 of Antipathozoanthus remengesaui. Classification (NCBI taxonomy): domain Eukaryota; kingdom Metazoa; phylum Cnidaria; class Anthozoa; order Zoantharia; family Parazoanthidae; genus Antipathozoanthus; species Antipathozoanthus remengesaui. Next base: position 1,593 of record JANSTR010185261.1, on the reverse strand, counting down.
TTAAGAAAGGCCAAAAAATAGCTATAATTGATACCTGGATACAATCTAAACGAAAGTACCGAATATAGGTTCTTTGATGTAAGAGTATTCATATATCAGAAGTTACGATTGAAAAGGGAGAAACTTTCAGTTTCAGGTTCACTCTCAGAAACTAAAAACTGGTGATCCTTTTGTCACTATGCTGTTCTCTGTAGTTAGCCGTTTATAGTTTTGAAATATTGCATTCAAAAATATTGATAATGGATAAGCAAACCTCGAGACTCGCTGCACGTGGTGAGCTGAAGTAATATTCTGTCAGCGTTTGCAGTTTCACTATCACAGGCACCCGCAGCTATCTTGAAAGTGGGATTTCCATCAAAATTATAACCTAGAGTCTCGCAACTGATATTGGTTCAGTCTCGAAAACTTGACATAATTTACCTGTTTACATGCAGTGAATCTCAAAGTAACGTCTTCCTGGTGTTTTTCTGTTTTTAAGTCGCGTATTTTGGCCACAAGGTTTTAAAGTATGTTGTAGTCTCACCAGATTTCAATAATGTGGGTAACGTCTAACGAGGAATGCGCGGCGTGTTGCGGAGAAGTTATTCTTTATAATTTCTATCTAATATTGTTTCACGTATTCATTTAGAGTCATTACCGGCATTAGCCGCAAGATAGACGACTCAAAAGCAACTGTGACACCTTTTTAAAAAATAGTTTTAAAATTTTGACTTTGATTGCCGCGTTTTATTTGCAGACTTGATTATATCTGTCCCGTTTTTTTTTTTCTTGAACGAAGTCTCGGTCTTGGATTTTATGAAATAGCAAGAGTCTCGCTCTCGTATTTAAAGTCAAGGGCCTCGTCGCGTTTCGGCGAGTCTCGAATTATACCATATTCGCCACCGCTGACAAAATGTGTTGTCAGCGGTTACAGTTTAAATATAATATTTTTTAGCGTCTACAGTTTCTGTCAAAGTCACGACGAAAGGCGCGAACGTTCGCGCTGGTCCGTGGCACAAACTATTGAATGCTAATAGTTTGTTTTGTCATTTCTAAACTTTCAGACGGCGATTTTTGGCATAGTTTGCCTTTCCTTTTATAGCTTTGCTCGCTTCGACCGTTACTTCGTCTGGCATCTTGCATCTTCATAAACGCGAGGCTGAAATAGTGATACAATATCCTACGCACATACCAAAAAATTTCAAACTCTTGAAAAATTTTGAATAGTTTCGGCCTTAAATCCGTGCAGATAAATAATATCCCGCTGGAACCTTAAGAGGTCCGTCAACCAAGAGACCATGCACTCTTAACTCGCCTTTCTAAGGCTAAACAGTCATTCAAAATGTGTAGAAAGGTAAACGGTGTGTGATTAGGGGGGGGAACACAATATATAAAAAAAAGGAAAATAGAGTGCTATACAATACTTACAGAAGGTGTGAATTCGAAATGAAACTCTAAAGAGTGGCCCAAAATGTTAGCCGGTTCAAGAATAGGAAGAGAATTAAAACCTTTTTGTTTTCAGAAAAAAATTAATGCATAAATACTATTCCCTGTTGTTTAGGGAAGGCGTTTTGCAGGTCAGCAGGAATTTTTTTCCCAAGGCATTTGGCTTGT
>JANSTR010185150.1:0-11855 GCA_025434805.1 Antipathozoanthus remengesaui | reverse complement strand
CTACATACACACGAGCTACATACACACGAGCTACATACACACGAGCTACATACACACGAGCTACATACACACGAGCTACATACACACGAGCTCATACATTCCAGCAACAAGCTGGCCGCGCCTTAGAAACGACTTCTAAACACAAGCCGTACGGATAATACACCCATCTGATCTGCCAGATATGTTTCACTTCAGCAAGTCAGTCTCCACAAGCATTCCTTCTACCAATCCTATTCTCGCCCGAACAATCATACCACCATTATATTTACTCACATGGGTTCAGACCATCCACTGTCACTACCAGTAGTCCTTATCAGGGTTACTCTCACCCAGACGATCATTTATCACCACTGATATTTACTCACCTGGGTTCAGACCATTCACCATCACTACCAACAGTCCTTCTCAAAACTACTCTTACCCAGACGATCAGAAATGACCTCACCTGGGTTCAGACCATCCGCTGTCACTACCAAAAGTCCTTCTCAAACTACTGTCACCCAGACGATCAAATATCACCACTGATATTACTCACCTGGCTTCAGAACATTCACTATCACTATCAGCAGTCCTTCTCAGGACTACTTTCACCCAGACGATCATATATGACCTCACCTGGGTTCAGACCATTCACTGTCACTACCAACAGTCCTTCTCAGGACTACTCTCCCCAGACGATCATATATCACCACTGATATTACTCACCTCGGTTCAGACCATTCACTATCACTACCAACAGTCCTTCTCAAAACTACTTTCACCCAGACGATCATATATGACCTCACCTGGGTTCAGACCATTCACTGCTTTATACAGACGCACATACCCAACATTATTCAGGACAACGCTCGTATTCGTACCTCCAGTTTATCTGACATCGCTTTGAGCTTATTGGAAAGTTCACTCGACTTTTCAGTGTCCTTCTGTTCTTTTTGCGACTTTTTCGACTCGAATTTTTCCCACGTCTTTACAAGCTCTGGTCTTCCAAGTTGAATGCCTCTGTGGATGTAAACAACAAGCCAAGAAAAATGAAAACATTCTTTTGCGCTATTAGTTCTTCCACATTTATAAATTTGATAGAAAGATTAACCAACTGAGTTAACTAGCTGTGATGAATTTTTCATTGGTACAATTACTTGGTTTATTGTAAAAATTGCAATTTTATCAGATCTGATTAGTTAATTAAACACTCTATTTTTCCTTGATTTGTTTGCTAAATCTGTTGTTGGACACTGCCCAATGACAATACCCTGTTATAGGATAGTTAAATTCATTAACCAATCACAATCCTTGTTTCTGACAATTTCTGCTATTATGAATGGCGACTTGTCAATCTGCAAGCATCTAATTAGAGATTAGCGATTACATACCTTTGTTGATTAAATTTAAGATCTTTGTGCAGAAGATTTTGTTCTCTAGAAACGCTTCGAGGTTTGACCGCTGTGTGGAATTCGTTTACCACATCGTTTTCGTTGACATCCTCTGAGAATTTTGGGTGGTATCCACCTGGAAAGAGAAAGAGTATATAACTTTCAGTCATTCATAAGCTATTTATCATACGAGCTTTCTATCGCGTGACTTTCAAAGAAGTCAGCTTTCTATTACTTGACTTTCAAAGAAGAGCTTTCCACCACGCGACTTTCAAAGGAGCTTTCTATCGCGTAAGTTTCACGAACTTTCTTACATGTGACAGCCAAAGAGCTTTCCATCATGTCACTTTCAAAGATCTTTCCATCACGTGACTTTCAAAGAGCAGTTTCTATCGCGTGACTTTCAAAGAGAAGCTTTTCATCGCGTGACTTTCAAAGGAGCTTTCTATAGCGTGACTTTCAAAGAACTCTCCATAACGTGGCATTCAAAGGAGCTTTCTATCGCGTGACTTTCAAAGAGACGCTTTTTATCGCGTAACTCTCAAAGAAGCTTCAAGCACGTGACATTCAATGAGGAGCTTGCTATCGCGTGACTTTCAAAGAGCTTTTTGTTATGTGACTTTCTAAGGAGCTTTCTTTCACGTGACTTTCATAGAGCTTTCAATCACGCGACTTTCAAAAAGCGCTTCTATCACGTAACTCTCAAAGTAGAACAGGTGACTTCAAAGACATTAGGTTTCTAAAGCAAAAATATAGGATGTACAAAATTGTGACTGCACTAACCACGGTTCGATGGAAGATAGTGCCATCAACACAACCAATGTTGAATTCTACGCTATCAACGAAAACTATTGCTAAACAAACAACCACACGACGCTAACAACTAAGACTAAGTTTGAAAGAACGCTATTATCGCACGATCGAAATGAGTAAATTAGTTGTTGTATGTCAACTACTGCCATTGACAAAAAATCTACTAGCGCGTTAGCCGATACTAAGCAAACATCAAACCTTTCCGCTTTGGGCCAGAAAAATTGAATAATTGCCAAAAAAACAGTTACATCTTGGCGCCTTTTTAAACAAAAATAATGGTAGCTAGACCTTTCACACAACCTCACAGCGAGTATAAGATATCTGTTTAAACAGGAAATGGAAAGCTGTTATGATCGTTTCATTCTTTAACTTTGAGACACCCGATGGTAATAAAAATGAATTTATATAACGCATAGAAGCTTGAGAGACTAGACCAACGGGTTAACGTCTCTGACCACGGTCGGTGCATGTGCCTGGGATTGAACGCAGCCTGGATCTCCTAGTTGGCAGTCAGCGATCTTTCCACTGCGCTAATCTCGCACACACACCTACCTTACAATACGCATAATTTATCCGTATCATGTACGGTTATGCTGACCGTTTTATACATGTTTCAGTATTACCTGGATTGTTTTGTAATTTTGCTGTGAGCTCACAGAGAGCATCCATCTTTATCTTTCCAGTTTCTGTAACAGTCGCCATTGTCTCCTCTGATATAATACTATCTTCACTTAATTCAGGAAGTTCTTCACTTGGGGGGTTGAGCACGGCTACACACTGCAGAGACAAAACAATAACTCATGAATGGATATGTACAGACACTAACATGTGTCAAAATATATTGATCCGTGCAGTAAAAACATCAGTGCCTTGTATAAAAGGTTAGCAACAAATTAATTAAAGCCAACACAAATCTTTCTTAAGAACGAACAGAACTAATACACATTTTTTAGAAAACAGCAAAGTTTTTACATAGTATCAACAAGATTAGTACAAAAGCTTTAATTTAGTTTTAAAACATGACCTTTCTACTCAAACTCTCGTCTTACCAAATTACCCAAGCTGCAAAGTTTCAATACGCTGTATGTATACCCTGGATTACCAAAATTACGCAAAGGTGATTTCGAAACTCTAACCAGCTTCAGCCAATTCACAGGTGAAGTTTTCATTTACGTCAACTCGACAGTTAACAACTCCACGGTATGTAAACGAGGTGATCCCGGCAATAACAAGAACAGAAGTATTTTATCTTGTTTCAAACTGCGTTGTGGTTATCACAGAAATAAAGGGCGCGGATGTTTTCCACAATCATATATATCTGATTGCAGATAACACAATCAGTTCATGTTTGATTGTAGCCAAACCAAACAACGCGATGGTCATTATCACTTATCAAATCTGTGCTACTTTGAAACATTTTATTTTACTACTAAAACGGTGTTGTTCTTGTATCTTTTACTATGACGGTTACTTTTCTATGGGCTTCTCAAATCTTTTCAAGCAGTGGAAGTGTCTTTTTAAATGGGGTATTTGCAACAAAAAACAGACGTTATCAGAAAAATATATATTTATGTTTCTAAAATGGTTGACGTTAATACTATCATAGAAATCGCGCTTCTCAGCAAGGAATTACTGGTGATTGGTAAAATCACTTCAAAAACATGATAAGGTATGTTTGCATAAGATTTCGGCATTTCTTTGATGTCGTACAACCAAGATATTTCAGAGGCAACAATAGTTTCTCGAGGTTAAAATAAAAAAGGTGCTATTTCACTTTTTTTTAAAATCACTTTTGTAAAAATAAACGAAAAATTGTGCTCAGTAAAACTGTGCTCAGCCTTAATGTCCATCTAAAGTTTGTTTTTAACCATTTCCTACTAAATCCAGTTTCAAATAAATCAAGAATGCCCTAACTTTTGAACCAGTTGACAAAACTCTATAAAGTGACCATTCATTTTGTTTGTCTCAAAGGAGTAGATTCTGAAAATGTTCATAATGTTTCATGAAATTCAGAAGTTGACAATTTTCACAAAGTTTGATAATTTTACTTTTCAAAAAGTCAGTAGGGATGGGTTAATAAAAGAAAAGAGTGGTACTGGTTATATAGAAAGTAGAACTTTTTCAGATATTCAGGCATTGATGCAGCCACACCTTTACTTTTTACTGCATGAGAGCCATTAGGATTTAATGGAGCCGAATTATACACATTTTAGGTATATTCCTACTGATGATCAATTACTGCTTTGTGTTAAAAAAATCCTTTCTGAAAGGCAAACAACAGCACAAGAGACTGTAATTGTACTTACAAATACTTCTTTTATTATTACCTCTCTTAATTATTATAATATTTTTTGCCAGGTTATAAATATTAATTACCTTTTTTATCTGAACTTCATAAAATTTTGTAACTTCTTTATTTTTACGTTTTTTAGCAAAAAATGTAACGCTATTAATATACTCTAACAAAAATTTTAAAAAAAACTTTCCACAAGAGCAATATGTTTCATTATCTAGAAATATTTAAAAAATAAACTTATCAGAAAGGTTTTTAGCACTTTCAAGTACTACATCCCCTTTTCAAGCTTCGAGGAATTCAAGGCAACTGAACTCGCCAATTACCCAGTCTGATCATAAGCTTTCTTAGTCGAAATAAGCCAAGTGGCTTCTTTGTTACAATTAGGTGGGGCTACTGTTTTCCACACACAGTGCATTAAATATATTGGACCAGATTTGTAAATTATTGTGTCATGTGCCAAGGCAAATTAGCTGAAACCATATTTCCTTTGCACTTTCATTGCATTAATTAACATATTATATACATGTATATATAAAATTATGTACGGAAAAATAGAAACTGGAGCATAGCTTGGATTTTTTGAGGGGAGGATGCATTTTCAGCCTCTTGCAGACCTGGTGTCATGCAGTCCTTATGTTATGCAGTTCTTAAGACTGACTTCTCATTACTTGTAACTGCATTTTGTGTAACCTGGGGCAGACCTTTCTTTATGGAGGGAGGGTGCACAGGCACCCAGTGTACCCCCTGCCAACAGTATGCATCTGGGCAATGTACGAAGAATGGGTCAAAAAATTGGTATCCATATAACTTATATATACCCAACTCTAATATTTTGCCAGTCCTTACGGAACAAGTATAGTGAGGGAGGCCACTCCATGCACAGTGCCTGCAGTAAGGTACATGTACCATCTTAGTAAAAGCACATATAATTATAACTAATGCTTCAATATTTCATTTTCTAATCCAACTGTATTCCTAATATTTATAGGATCGGAATAATAATGAATAAATTCATGGATACATCTCTGTATATTCTCCAAGATTTACACCCAGAGATCACAGAGTAGGGGTTAAGGGAGCCGGGAGGTCTTGGCCCAGCACCTTTTCAAATTTATAGAGTTTCTGACAAGATGTATTTTAGCTCCCCCCCCCCCCCCTCATTTTCAAAGCAGCTGCACTGAGCACCTGATACTAGTATATAATATATTATAGGCCTTATAATTATGGGGCCAGTAGGGTGAAGTATGCCATATTTTACAATAACATTTGTTTGAAGGTCAAGAACAGGCAACTCTGGATAAATCTCTGGCATATGTATTTTATATGGGCGTTTCATGTGAATACACTAAACCTCTGGGAATATAAATTTAAGTTCCTTGTGTCGTGATCAACTAATCAAGATTTTATATGGAAACATACCTATGGGCACTTTCCAGAAATACTATGCGTAATAATAATAGCTCAATATACCATATTTAGACCATGGATGTATTATTTCATTTCATAGTAGAACCATATTTGATGATGACTACAAGTACAACCAAATTTGGAAAATAACATATTAGAGACCGGGCCTGATCTGGGGTGGATCTAGGGGTGGTTCAGGAGGTTTAAGTTGGCCAAACCCCCTTCACTTGAATGTGTTGACTCTAAATACTTCAAAACTGGAATAATTTGAAAATGTTGTGCAGAGAAGATGACAATCGAACCCTATTTGAACCCTTCTTCATATGGTCCTGGATCTGATCCCCAGCTGATCATGTAGATTTTATGTTTCCATTGCATAAAAGGCATTATTGTTACATTGCAACAATATACTAGTATATACCTCTGATTGCCTGGCAGGCTAATATAGCACATGATGTATATATGAGAATGGGCACTTGGAAATTAAAACAAACTAACAAAATTTATATTTTGCATATGTCATAATCAAAATGAAACTCTTACTCTTTATTTGTTCTAAAATTACTTTAATTATGTTGTACTTTATTACTACCTTACTGTTAATCTTGATAACAAAGTGACTTTGTGCAAATTCTTCAATATTTGTATTTAATAAGATCTGAGTGGTTTAAGGTGTATATCAGGGCATTTTACATATTGATCTGTAACCGATTACTTTTATTATATAATTAATCTAAATAAATATCACTGTGATTACTATATGTCGATTGATTACTAATAAATCACTATCAAAACTTTGGGAACCAGTCCATGGCCAGTTGAACCGCTTAGTAGAAATCTAGTTTAGTACTATCTATAGATAGTATAATGCATTAGTGCTACAATTTTATTGGCTATATATATCACTCATGGTCTATTAATAATACAATAGACCCTCTCTGTGACACATCCCTCTGCTTTCATATTCTCCTTGCATTATCAAAAATATTCTGTTTAGTTATGAGAATAAAGAAATATATCACACACAGCAAATTATCTGAGATGAAAAGCAAAATAATTTCTTCCAACCCATTTACAAGGAAACTAAATGATGATAGTTGAGGAGAACTCACTAGCAACATGTACATCACATGTTGCTTTTAGGGAGCTGAAAGCATTAACTGCTATTGCCAGATACAATAACAAAATTGCATTTATTTATTCATTTGTAGCAGCAGTGCTCAAAACACAGAAGGGCATAATATGTTGGACATGAAATTTTGCCTCCTGTGGGCTGTGGACCTTATCAAATGTTCTTTGAATTATTTAGTTTATTAATTATAAATTGTTGTTCACTAGCAGATTTCACTTCCTCAGAAACTCCTAAGAAGGTGAAAAGGATTTTTGAAGATCATAAATCCCAAATCTAAGATAGATATGTGCCAAACTCTATTCTGGCTAAACTGAAGAATAATATTCACAACCAGTTGTCAATTCACTTTCAAATTTAAAATATTTTTAAAATTATCCATACCAAATTAGAAAGTGTCAAAACAAAAACAAAATTTGTCAAGATCTAACATTGTGCAAGTACAGTTTTATCTATAACTGCATTATTCTCGACTCTTCTCCACTTGACTTCGGTTCAAACTTCGACTAGCATGCATGTTAGCTGTACATACAGTACTGGCTGCTGAGCCTGGGCAGCAATATTGCAACCTGATGCAAGGAGAGACTGAAAGAGTTCTAGTTGGGTTGGAAACGAGTTGGTTAACACAACTCACAAGACAATAAATGGTTTCTATTAAAACCTTAGTGTGATCCGAGTATGATACCTAGATAAATGATAGAATATTGGACCCATTACTTGTTCAGCTATATAATATATTACTATTAGAGAGCTGTTTGTAATAGAGTTGAAACGAAGACTGCGGGAACGGTCGAAGAAACGTTTCGAGGTCAGGATTCTGAACAACAACGACTGTGTCAACGGCGAACTAACTATGAAGAACGCAATGTAATAAATCTGTACAACAAAGTTCAAAACGAGACTTTGAACAAGATAATCTGTATTACAACAACAACAAAGAGTGCAACGTGATACATACCGAAATTAGCCAATGCTTGGTTGATGCAAGATATATAACTGTATTTTAAACGATGATGCTTTCCTGAGAGTCTTGTTCCCACGAAACGGAAGTTCAAATGGTAGTTGTCGTCAAGGGAAATCAAAAAGTTCATATGGTACGTTCTCACTTTTTGAACCACGCAACTTGAGCTTGCGAAACTTTCTTTCACAATCACAAACAATTTGAAAACAAACTTCACGGTTGTGTGAATTCTCCAAATTTGGTAACTCTCGAAGCTTATATTCAAATGAGTAAAATTAAAGATATTGTTGTGCAAATTTATCCAGACGGACGAATGCAGATATTTGTATCAGACTTTAATACGGGTTGCCGGGAGGCATAGCGAAAGGTGGGATCTTGTTTCGACGGAAACTACACAAATTGCAACAAAATTTGAAGAACTACGCAGGGTGCATTTTAATGGCTGCAATTTGAAATTTAATTGCAACATGCGTACGTATGAGCTATTGAATAGACTCAAAGAACACGCTTTCAATTTTCATAATTAGGAATCAGTGACGAAAACAAATTTAGCTGAAAGAAATTCTCAAAAAGTGTGGTTTACCCGAACGTGTGAAAAGAACCCAACCATATAATTGACAAAAAGCAAAAAACAAAAGAAATCTTCCAGAAGTATTGTTCGAATAAATTATTTAGCAGGTCGCAAAATGATCCGAGATATTACGATAACAACCTCGAGCTTCTTATATCTTCCAAAACTCGACCTGAAACTCCGACTTTAGGACGTCCATTCCCTCAATGTTGGTTTTATGTTCAGCTTAAACATACCGCAAGTTCAATATTCAATATTGGACAAAATACATGTGACGATGTGACAACCCAAAAACGGCAGTATTGTCTTCGAATCTCTTGTGTAAATAAAAGGCAGACGAAAGGGTTTCCATTGTCTTCTGGCTTATTTTAAATTAGCTATAAATTCTCAGTAAATTTGTAAATCCATACATCACGTTGAAAGTATATATTCCAATTAAGGCAGTACCTTTCAAGTACAACTTTCACAACAATTTTCCAACCAGCATACTCGCGGCCAACGTGAATCCAACCACCGATCATAAATTGACGGTGCCTTAACGATATCATTACAAACTTTTTATGATACTGCTATTTTTTAACAACTCGCAATTTATGTCGTGCAGTCACAGTTATATGGTACCTCACAAGCTCAGCAGAAGTGATCAAACGCATGTGTTACCTTCCGCGATCGGTTGCCCAGGCTAGTCTCTCACTTTAAATATCTCCCTGGAAAGTCTACCTTGCGTGATGTAAGACATTCGCTTTTGATGAATAAATCGAAACTGGACAAAAGCTATGTTTCGCCGACCACTTGGATGCACACTGGATGGACACTTATACATACACCCCGGCTTTACACAGTCACAGACTCACATATTAATAAAGTCAATTGTTTTTGAAGCACATGTTGATGTTATTATGAACCGTTTTGGATATGTTTGTGGTCACGAACCCATATTATGTTTTCAATATCAATTTGTGGTGTACAAAGTTGACTAAACTCTCTGCAGACGAGAACATTGCCATTACTGGAGAACAAGTAAATTCCTTTATCCTTATCGCTCAGTCGCCGGTTTTCCATCACCAATCACGTTTTTCCACTTCAGCCTCCATCACACTATCATCAGTCACCATTTTGGTTCAGGTTTTTGCCCTGAAACCGCAATAACTTCGCACACAACCAGATATAGCAAGGCCTAAAGATCAGTACTTTTGCATTACGTAAAGTAGTGAGACCGCGATGAGATCATCATGATTAGATCTTAATAAAATGCTGTCGTTGTTGAAGGCAGTACCAGCTAGTGGTTTCATATTCAATCAGGCAGCCATGTGATGTTTTCGCCCAGGTTGTCGGTTGACATTTCGCGAAAAATTCAACTTTGACACCCAACGAATACTGTTTTTAAAAGCAAAGCAATATACTCTAAGAATACGGAAACGAAGTCACATGAAATAATCTCACCTCAACGTAGGAAGAAGGAATATAGCCGAATTGGTCGCTTTCCAAGTTTCTCGCAGCCCACCAACCGTTAGCGGATTTGTCCGTAACCAAAAGTCGATCGCCTCTTTTAAAACATAACAACCCGTCATCGAACTTATTATAATCATATTTAGCTTCAAATATTTCCATTGTACGACAATATCGAGTAGGGCAAATACAACTATAATTATAACGCTGACTTGATGAGTTGATTCTAAAGCTTTGTGTTGTGTGCTGATATAATTTGACTGAAATGCCCGTGTGACGTCACTGTAGTGTGAAATTGACATGCCATCACGCAAAACTGTATATGACATAATACTGACAAAAAGGTTTGGCTTTTGTTCTGTTTTAAACTTGAAAATACAACCTGAAGCTTCCAAAACGGTATTAATTATCCAATATTAAGTGGAGAACAATTTCTAATGCGTTTTGGGTCTTAGAAAAAAGAAACTATACTGTATACACTACATCGACTTGTATTGTTCACCTGGCACTTGGCAAGTCACGATGAATTTGCGTGAAGTACTCATGTACTCAATCTTTACAGTTTACTGCTGAATAAAAAAAGAAAAGAACAAAAAAACAGAAACTGAAAGTTTAGTATATGTTCCCAAAAGATTTTAGCGTGAAATTCCACTAAACTATAGAATGTAATATTTATTATATATTTTTATTATTACACGATTGCGTGCAACAGACAACAGTTTAACTTTGAATTTTCATAATATTTATTTCACCAAGGCAGATCGACTAGGAAGTAATGGCCCCCTTCTGTGAGTTTTTGATGAGAAACTGATGCAGAACCTTGATTAAAGATTGTGAACCCACAAGCAAAAATGTTATCGATATTAAATAAAGCAGCTGGAGTTTCTCAAAAGAGTTGGATACTGAAGGCTCCAGTTGATGTGATGTTAAATTTTAATGCCACAGTAATATTTTTGGACATACGTGAAATAATTTCTAAACGGAAGCTTCTGTAGTTTTAAAGCAACTGTCGGATAGTGGGATACATTTCGAAAGTATCAATTTAGTTTTTATACTCTGCCCCAACCGGTCGCTTTGTACTCCGAAGCGTTGACGCACACAGGATGAGGATGTGAAATGAGCTAGCCAAAACTGTACGTACGTGCCATTGCGTATTTCCTGCTTATCATATTGAGAGAGACTCTAACATGACAACGATAGCAGAAGTTCTAGACGTAATTATGTTCATCAAGATGGATGTTCAGGTGTATATATACGTATTAAATAATAGGAGAGCGTAACCATAATCCAATTCCCCCCCCCCCCCCCCGACCCCCTCCAAGACTCACTTACTTAGTAAGAGCAATGAGTGGCTGCCGAATGTTATTTACTGATATTTATGTGAAGTTGTACTAAATAATAGAAGTTCTTTCTATGGGTAATTCGTTTTGTGCATGTACCAAACTCAAACTTTCTTACAGAATGACAAAGCAATGCGAACCTGGAAGTGCTTCCTAATGCACCTATCATCGGCCATCCCCTGGGGGGGGGGGGGACCTCGGGAAAGCACTGGTAAATGTGGGGATTTATGAGGGGTTTACCAAGGAAAATTCCTTTGGGTCTGGCAAAGTGAGGGGGGATTGATTTGCCACACTGTTGAACTCAGCACCACGGGAAATACAGGGGACTTTGCTTGTATTTAATATGTCACTGAAGAAAGATTTCTAGCGTAGTGTACAGATATACAATGATTCCAATAGTCAATACTGGCAGGCATTTTATAAAACGTGGCTGTTTTACGGATGATTCAACTTCTTGAACGACAAGCTGACTTAGCTGGGTGAACATGGATGGGTAGACTAGGGAGTAGCTGCTGATTC
>JANSTR010185039.1:0-15930 GCA_025434805.1 Antipathozoanthus remengesaui | reverse complement strand
ATCCTGGATTTGGATACCCGCACTTGATCTTAAATTATGCCTGGTTGACTTCTTAATTTCAATAAGATTTTTTAGATCGTTAGGAGCCTGTCCATGAATACACTTGAAGGAAACATTGCGATCTTGAAGTTAATTCTGAATCTGATCGAAAGTTTCTATGACGTGACTCATGACCAAACGCAACTCTGCCATTTATAGTTAAGGCCGCCGATTTTTGCCTCGCGAGACAATTTTCTCACGGTGTGCGCGTGTTGTGAGAATCTGGCTCAGCTAGATTAATCAAACAGCCGACACATTTGGACCTTGCGATTGCGTTCGTTGCTTTATTGAGCAAAGTTATGGAACAAGATAAGCTTTACTAGCTATGAGAAGGTATTACTAGCCTTTAATGAAAAATTTGCGAATATCAAAAACAGTTTTAAACACAAGACATGACGCGTATTTTCCTCACGTCCTCGCGACGCAAAATTCTTACACAAATTTCACCGCACATGGTGAGAAAACAGCTGAGCAAACGGCCTCGCGAGACTTTTAATCAGCCGCTTCCTCAAGTGTACGGCGGCCTTTAGGGATTAGGACTACAATTGACGCAAGAGGTCACGTTGGGTCTCACAGTCACTTCATAAAAAGCAAACTGGCGCGTCTGCTAGCGTAATGGCAAAGACCAACCTTCATTAGTGCGGTTTCCCCAGACATTTGTTGTGCGTTAATATGCGAGTCCGCCTCTAGAAGACTGTGCGCAGTTGTAGCGAAACCCTGGAAAGTAAAAAAAAGTAAAAGTTAAAGCACTCCATTGGATGGCAAGGCACCATAGTGGCGAACAAGAAATACACAAGAACGAATTTTCTTGCACAGGCCAGACGCGTTAAAATCCAAAGTGATATAAAACTGTAGATATTCTCGTCTGTTAGGTCTTAGTTGCAAATCCTACCTGTTCACAGGCGTGCATTAGGGCACTCGTGCCATTCTTTTGTCTCGCATTCACTTCCGCTCCATAAAGAAGCAGCAACTTCACGATGTCATCCTGACCAGCGGATGCTGCCCACATGAGCAGTGTCATACCGGATGTGTCGTCCGGTTTTTCAAGATCACATCCGGCGGCAAGCGCTCCCTTAACAGTCAACACATCACCTTCTTTCACTGCCAACTTTAGTGTCGCTGAGATTAGTGAGGAAAATATAAACAAAAACACAAATTAAAACTACTACCTTACAAAATATGACACATGTACAGTAAAAACTAACTTTCCGTTTATCACGTTACAAACCATGCAAAAACAAGTTTTATTACCTTAAAGTTAAAAAATAGACAATAAAAAGAGAAAAATTGAGGTTTAAATGCATTTTTTCTGTAAAATGGTACTTTCCGAAATATAAACCTAATTTGCATAATTATTTATCATAATTTATGCATGGCGACGTCACCTAATTAACGTCAAAAATTTCTCATTAATCTGGCTACAGTTACTGAAAATTTCGTGGGTTTACGTTCTTATGGGCTACCTTAAGCTATTATTTCGGGTTTGCCTGACTTGGTTTCGTTAGAGTGTCTAAACAATACTTTATAAAGACCGGACTTTGGTGTTACTAGATAAGGGAACGTTTGAACAGCTGGGCCCAAGTTGTTATGAAATATTGAAAAAAAGAAAAGAAATAGATAAGAAATGAGTGGCCATGAAAGTACCGACAAGAGTTGACGTTCAAATGAGAGTGAGAACTGAACTCACATCAGCCATCATACTCGTTTGACTCCGGTTCGTAATCACGAGAACTGGTGGCTCTCGTTTGACCGCCATTAAGTTTCGATGAGAGTTTCTTTCACCCGTTCGTTTAGCGACTCTTACTAACTTTCAAGCAGCTTCATCGTCTCTCCTGCACTTTCGTCAACTCTCGTGCAGTCTCATCAACGTTCATTCAGTCTCATCAACGTTCATCCAGTCTCATCAAAGTTCATGCTGTCTCATCAACTTTGAAGATGCATGGTCAAAATTGCGATGAAAGTTTCTTTCGCACGTTTGTTTAGCGACTATCATCAACTGTCATGCAGTATCATCGTCTCTCTTGCACTCTCACGCAGTCTCATCAACTCTCATGAAGTCTCATCATCTCTCCTGCCATCTCATCAACTTTGAAGGTGGTTAAATTCTGATAGTTTATTTCACACTTTCGTTTAGCAACTCTAGTAAATTCTCATCTCGTTTGACCGCGCGCATTGAGAGTTGAGTGCAACACTCTCGTTCAACTGTTGCCACCAAACTCTCGTGCTCGTCTGACTCGGGTTTAAAATACTTACCAAACGGCACGTCCATTGGACTGACATGTAGCGGTGGCGCATCCATTTCCTATAAATGATTCCAGACAAACGGACGTATATCACGTGTTGGGAATTATCCATTCAGCGGGTACTATTTTACCTGTTCTAAAGGAACAATCCCACAAGGCGTCACGAGATTAGTGAAAAGAGCTGTTGTTTGTTTGTTTCTTTGAAGAAATGAATTCGGAAAAGTGTTTCGTGAGCACGGTTGATTGTCTGGCAAACCGAACCGCTCGCTCAAAAGCAATGTATCGTCAACTCGAATCCACCATACTTAAAAAGATGGTGGCTGTACATTTAACCACAATGCCTAGCGAACCCAACTCAGTGAATAAGCTGAACGTGGAAGACCATTGTTTGGAAAAGGTGTCCATGCTTTAACAACATTGTGTATGCTAAGTTTGAAGTTTTTGGATCATTTCAGTACATTTTTATGAGCGTCTTCGAGTTTTTCGTGCGCTAGGAGTTGTGGGTAAATGTGCCAGTTGCATCTTTTTTTTGTTACGGTCCATTGAAGTTTCAGTGTTATCTTTAAAATTTCGAGACAGCACCACGCACAGCATACGGCTTTTACTCTTAATAGCACAATATCCACTTGATTGTGTTCTACAGCACTGGCACTGCGTGGCGGGATGGGAAAGTTTTGCTATGTACAGATGTAGATGTAGATGTTTTGTACATGTGTATAACACATCGTGGCAAGTACTAGAGTTTCGACAAGAAACTGGAACAACGCAAAGCGGAAATTGAATCGTTTAAAGAAGACTAATTAAACACCAAACAAATGAAGAAATACAAAGAACAACAAAAAGATATCTTGCCTATACCTTGTTAATATCTTCCTGAAAGAATGTGGGTGAGTAATCCTCCAACTCGAATTCAAAGTCGCTCAATTGTTCCTCATCTTCGGATGCTTCGGGTGTTGTGGCGTTCTCCAGCTACGGAAAACGAAGACAGTTATAAAATTTACAAATCACGATTAAAACTATCAAAGTACAGTCAACATTTTAAGAGACAGACCAGGCGTCACACAATCATCTAATTTCGCGTGGCTGAAAATTATCAAGGTGAAAACTTTTCTGGGGAAATGCGCCTTTCAAATTCCAGCAACAACCAAAGAATGGTTTAGTTATTGTTTTAAACGATCTTTGAGCGACGGTTGATTCATAATTTTGGACTCCGAAAGCAGTATTTTCTATTCTTGCTGAAACCAAACATAAACAAAGCGTCACGGCCGGTCTGTCTGTCCCTTTAAGTGATGCGAGGGTTGGATCAGTTTTCAACATTGTTCTGATTGAAGACTTGTAACTTGATTGCCTTTAAATACAGTCATACACAATACATGTATGGCGAGAGGCGTTACATTTTCAACTGCGTTGTTTTTATTTTGTTTCTCATCAATTCGCTCATAGAAATAGGAACAAATTAAAAACAATTTGAGACTGAAGTCGTCAAAAAATTAACAACATTTGAACCTCGGCAAAATTTACTGGTTCTTATACTGTAAAAAAGCGTATTTACTGAGCCAGTACATATATCTTATTAGTAGAAATCTAGTCACTATCTAATGCAAATACTTTAGTTTGATTGGCTATCGTACTCATGGTCTGTTACGCTATGGAACCCGTCCGTGACACATCCTCTTTGACAAACAAGATGGAGTCGGTTTTCCGCTGTAGTGATGTTCGCCAGCTTCCTTTCCAAATCCGTTCCAAAAATACAAAAGCGTTTGAAAATATGTCGTGAACAATGTTTAGCTTGAACAATAACGAAATTTTACTTTGTTTTGCTCGTGAGCGCGAGCCTCTCCGGTACTCACGAAAAACAGCACAAAATAAAACAAAGCATATATTTTTAAAAGGTTTTCCTTTGAAAAGTTACATAAATGGTTTGTACAACGTCTGGAGATTTCTATTAAAACTATTTGCTCTAAATTTCTATCGGCAGTTTGACAGTTCATTCGGCTTGCGGTCTCATGAACTATCAGCTGATAGAAACTGCGAGCTTATTATCTAATTGTTAATTGGATAGTTAAGTATGAAGTATGACAGGATATTCATTACGAGTCGTGTAGTACTGGATGAGTTCGAAGAGCAGCGAATCTAATACAATGGACGAGTAAAAATATCCGGCTGTCCTCCATATTTAACTGTCTAATAATGGAGTTATTATCCAACTTTCATAAAAAACCGCACAGTACAAATATCGACTAAAATAGACCTTATTCATGATGACGTCACAATAGCATTTTTTTCACAAAAACGAGGCTTGATGGAGATACTTAGTTGCTTTATTTAGCATAATGAGCATTCCAGACAATAAAAAGGAAAGAACGGACACACGTAATTATTCAAAACTATGGGACTTCCACCACCAAGCCTCACTTTGATGCCCTTATGACATCATCATTCCTAAGGTCCATTGTGTAATACGGCAGGATATGTACTGTATATAATGTATATAATGTATATAATGTATATAATGTATATAATGTATATAATGTATATAATGCTTACTGAACTGAGTGTAGTACAAGTTGGTCTGAATCGGAACTTACAAGTATGATTTCAGAAAAAATCGCATGACACGAAGTTCCATTGTTTAATTATGTCCATTTTGAAATCACTTTTTCGCCAAAGTTTTTTTTTTGTTTGCAATCGATCACTTTGATAATGAATTGAGAAAAGTGGCATCGCGCAAATGAATTGGGCAAAATTTAAATTAGCATACATTGTGTTTTCCTGAGTTGTGATTGGCTGTTAGACCATTTCCACTTTGTGACTAGCTGATCAAAATAGTGTGATTACAAAGATTTATGCTAAAAGTTGGCAACCAATCAAATTGCAGAAATCACTAGTGACTTCCTCTTCAGCCAACCTCGGTTCTTCATCGTCGTCTTCTTCACTATCCGTTAAAACGACCTATACAACAATCGCAACGTTCCACGCAACAATTTCAGAGATGGCCACACGATGAAATTCTTCCATTGCGTGCAACGTTGCCTGCAATGTTGCATCGTGTGGCCGCACCTTAACAGTGATCGCGTGCACTAGCAAGGATACGCGCGACATGTCGCTGATTGTAGCTTGCATGTTTAGCCACCCTAGGACACATGCTGACGACATTTCGGCAATGTACCGCACGACATGTATCCTAGTTTAGTCAGGCCTTAATACTGGTATGTTATCTTATGCTTCCGGTCCGCTGGGGGTAAAATGATCATTATAAAGCGCCTTGAGCTCTATGGAAAGGCGCTATATAAATGTATCACTTTACTTTACTTATCTTCAAAACGTTCCTTACCTCCAAAAGAATTGTTGCTTTATCTTTTATCACACCAGACGAATCATCTCTAGTCTGATTCTCCTTCTTTACTTTGCTCTCTTTGATGATACTCCCCAACAGGTCACAATCCACTGGTGTTGTGGTGGACGAATTGGATTTGGAGGTTGACCAAGGGGAGGATGGTTGCGTTTCCTCAACCAAATCTATCACCTGATGATTAGGGAGAGCAACGGTTGATTTTGTCATACGTGCGTTGTCATTAACTGTACTTTTATAAAGTTCTGCAGTTTTCTTTTTCTTCAGTTCTTCACGTTCTTTTCCAGTGAAAATAGCTTGAATTTGATTTGATTTGCTGGATCCGTTTCTTTCCGAGATATCCTGATCTTTTCTTGGACTATTGCCTGGTTCATCTTGCAAAGCACTCGCACATTGTGACTCACTCAAATCAGGGCTTAAAGTCAACTCATCTTCCGATTCCAGCAATGTTTCATCACACTGATTGTGTGTATTTTTGTTTATTAAGTTTTGTCCTTGCATCTCCTCGATCTGCCAGCACGAATCTACTTGATAGAAATGAGAGCGTTTATCTTGTTCAGCAGTCTTTGTTTCGGGAAGAGGTTCATCCACGCACAATGTTGAACTACCTTGCTCAAGCACTACTGGTATAGTTCGGTTATCTTCTGGTCTCGACAAGTTTAGACCTTCTCCAGGAGTATCCGCCACATAACAACCGGTCCCTGACGACTCGACCAAATCTTCAACAGTGTCACTTGAAAGTATCCTGTCCTTGATATTCTCAACTTTAGTCCTCTGAACTGAAGGGTTGGAAAGCACGTTATGCTTCAAATCAATCTTTGACACAATAGCTTGAAGGTTTGCGACTATTTTAGAAGTATTGAATACACTTATAGTTGACTTTGAAGGTTGGTTCGCATCCTTGGAGATGTCATCGGTTTGTTTTTTCACCGTTATAGTTTGTACTATCTGTTGCTCCTTCACTTCATCGATTCCATTTTCTGTCAGTACTTCTTCTTTATTTGCTTCATTGATACCAGTTGCTATTGTTTGTTGTTTATTGTCTTCATTCGTTCTAGATTCTGTGACTTGCTGCTCCTTTGCTTCATCGAATCCACAGTTGACTACTCGTTCTTCAATTGCTTCATCTATTCCAGTTTCTGTTACGCTTAGTTCATTGGCAATTTCTTCGTGGTAAGACTCCATAGTTGTCCCAACATCGACAAAAGCGTTAACACTGTCAATACTAAACTTTTCATTATCAGATTTGCGAGTCTGTACCATCGCTAATCTGTTCACTTCATCTTCCGTCGTTTTCCGACACAACTCCGAACGTTGAGTCTCCTCCTTTTCACAAAAAGCAGGTCTATTCCCGTTTTTCCTAATTAAATCTTCACATTCATTCATACAAACTTCACCTCCTTCAATTAGACTTTTACAAGAATTGCGAAACGTTTTACTCGTAACCCAAAGTGCTAAACTTGAAGGAGATTTTCTCCCTTGCGGGTCCCCCTGAATCGAAGATGTTATACAATCGTTCGTAGTTGTTTGTGGTGATGAACCAATCACTTTCCCAGGTCTAGTAAGACAATCTGCTCCCGTAGTAGTACCTTTTACACAACACTCAGATGTAAAAGATTTTGAAAGCGGCAAGTTGTCCAATGTTGCATCCGACAGAACTGAGGACGTGATCGAAGAGGAATCATCCTTCTCTTGCAAGATTCCAACATTGGCATTCTCTGCTCCTCTGGAAAAAGGACTTGACAAAGATGAAAGTTCTTCATCATCATCTGACTCACTCTGTGATGATATGACAATAACTTGCTCTTGTTTTTCTTGCTCACTTTCTTGGGATGAAATCTCAATAACAGTATCTGGATGTTCACTTTCCTGCGATGAAGAAAGCAATTGGACAAAAGCAGGTTTATTGTCAAGTAAAAACCGATTGGTTCTGATCTCCTGACTGACATTCTTCTTGTCATGGCTCTTTCCATCAAGACTTCCTATTCCATTTGTGTTGGAATCGCTTTTTCCTGCAACAGAAGTGTCCTGACTATCGGATCCTCTTCTCATAGCACGTGACATTTCTCTGCTTGCAAGTCGAGTCATTCCAAATAAGGGCATGCCTTTCGATTGCTCAAATGTGTCAGACCACATGGCCTCGTTGTCATGTCGAGGTCGTACGTCTGTCATTGGCTTCTTGCTTGGCCGGCCTCTCTTTCGTTTCTCCTTCTCAAACTGAGTCATTCCACATAAGGGCACATTTTCCGGTTCCTCAGCTGTGTCAGACAATATAGCCTCGTTGCCATGGCGAGGTAGTGCCTCTGTCAATGGTTTTTTCCTTGGCCGGCCTCTCTTTCGTTTCTTCTTTACAAGCTGAGACATTCCAAATAAGGCCACGTCTTCCGGTTCCTCAGCTGTGTCAGACCACAGAGCATCAGTGTCATGACGACGTCGTGCATCTGTCATTGACCCTTGTCCCATAGCACATGCCATTTCTCTGCTTGCAAGTCGAGTCATCCCAAATATGGAAATGTCTTCCGATTCCTCAGCTGTGTCAGACCACATGGCCTCGTTTTCATGGCGTAATCGTTCGTCCTTGATTTGCTTTTTCCTTGGCCGGCCTCTCTTTCGTTTCTCCTTTCCAAGCTGAGTAATTCCAAATAAGGGCATGCCTTCCGGTTTCTCAACTGTGTCAGACCACGTGGTACTATTGTCAATGCAAGATCTTTCCTCTGCCACTGTCTCTTTTATTGGTCTGCACTGTTCCTGTTTCTCCTCTCCAACTATCACTGGAGGATATTTTCTTGGCCTGCCCCGTTTTCTCTTCTCTGTAGGGAGACCAGTGGAGGCCTGTTGTGTTCAATGTCATGTGAATTTTAAAATGTTAGTAGTTTCAGGAGGGTTCCATGGTAACGGTAACGGTAAAGTATCTCTAAAAAATATTCAAAGAATATGAGAAAAATATGAATTGAATCAAAATACAAATTGTATTTGTACAGGTACAAAAGAGAAAAGCAATATTAGAAAAAGAAGTTTACTGTAATACTAAAAGCAACTCAAAAGTAATCATGTCAGGTGACAAAAATAAACTATTTTGCAAGAAAATAAATATGATATACAATCACACAAAATCACACTTGTAATAATGTGCTTGATTAGCTAAGTTGGTTAGATCTGTGAGTGCCAATCCAAGATCCTGGGTTAATTTCACGGCCAGGCTGAAAGTAAGTACTAAGTAGAGCTATTTCAGGAGCTTTTGTACTCCACTCCATACACAGACAGGGGTGTTAAGTGATTGGGTCTAGTCTCCTGTAATGATGTCTCGGAACTAATAAAAGAACCTTTACATTTATCACATAGAGTAACACTGTGGTGACAGTCAATATGCATGACCACTGTTGTATCGTGACACCTGTCAGTCATACATAACGTCTAACATAGATGAACAGACAAGGTCTCATGTAACAATCTTGAGTCGGAAAATAGACATGAAAATATAACACAATACACGTAGCATATGTGACAGTTTGGTGCAAAAAAATGATCTTGAGGGACTCGCTGTTTCAGAGTATCGACTGGAACTCATCAGGTCATTTGCAAAGTTCAACACATGTCCGCACAGCCAAGCTCTAATTTAGCTTCTACTAAATTATATGTAATACAATGAAGCTCCATCACAGCATTGTACTTCAAATGTTTACTTTTGAAAAAATGCTGACAGATTAAACAACTAAGTAAACAAATTCAGGACTTTCGACACCCAAAACGTTGCCTTTCCAGCAGGTTGGCTTACGACTGTAAACTCACCTTTCATCTACCCGCCATCTCCACAGAAACTTACTAGAGTTAAGTTTACGATGGTAAATATAAAAGGTCAGTCTCACTTGAAAAACAATTTAAGATCATAGTAAACTTTGCCTAGTGAGACCACAACCAATAGAAAGACCAAATGAACTATCACAAAGATACATAGAAAAACATTAACAGTTGGCATGATACAAATTAAGTTACTGACTTCCTTAACACCACCTTATCTCAGAAACAATTTACTGTAAATAAACTCTCTGCTTTATTCTTAACAATTGTACAAATTACTATTTATTCATTAACATTGGCATATGTAATGAGTTGTTGTGTATTATCTAGAAATTATTAATGGCAATACAATAAAGAATTTAGAGATGACTTTGCTATGAAATTAAGAATGTGATCTTTGAGCAATGTTATAGATCTGGTTTAATCATAAGATAACATACCATTTGTGTTTGATGAGTTTCATCTTCTGTTTCACTGCTTATAGGCTCCAGGATCCTTTTCCTCTACAAAATAGAAAATAAATACAAAAATGGATCACAGAATGTTGTGAAGATCTAGAAAATAGAATGAAGACTTTATTGTTGCTAAAATGAAATAAAAGGCTGGAAATAAGTAAGTGAGTACCATAGTGTTCAAATTTACAAACAAAGTCATGATGCTTAATTATTTGATGTACGAAAATTGAAGAGGATGCACATCTTCACCCTTCTTGCATCCCAGTGACGCACATGCAAATTCAGAAAAAAACATTTGACTTTAACCAAGTGAGAAATATTGTCTGGAGTTCTTCAAAATAAAACAATAGAAGTCACTTTGAACTACATTATCTTAATAATTGAAAATTGAAAACACTTCCACTAATTTTTCAGATTTTATTGCACTACTTAAAGACATAATCAACACAGAAAAATATATTACTTATACCTCCCACAACGCAGAATTCTTTAAAAGGAAATGGGGCAAACTAATCGACTTTGTTTAGAATGTAGAGAGAAAGCCTATGTACAATGTTATCACTTACTAATTATGTAAATTAAGTGCAAACAATAAAATAAAATTATAAAAATAATAATAAAAAAATGCTTGAGAGACAGTAGTATCAGCTGTGTGACTGAGAGAAGAGTACGTAAGGTCCCAGACAGACCAACTCATGCTCCAGTGTGACGTCCTCCAATATTATTCTCTTTGGTAGTGAGGGACCACTGAAAATTGAAAGTGATCCCAATTGGCCATGGAGACCAGGAGTTTCAATGATCAGTTGATTTTCTGAAGAAGCGGGAACATTGACCAGCAGTAGGATCACACATCATAAAATGTGCATAATTCCACAATTTATTATAAAATCGTTGGTTTTAGTGCCATCAAATCCTATTATTTTAGGACCAAATGCAAAACATATTTGAACACACGGACTGTATCGCACAGTCACTTGAATGCCAAGGCATATGTGTCGAGCATGCACTGATTAACTTTCTTAATAATAAATAAAATATTCAACACTTGATCAATGACTTTGGTAATTTAACAAATTGATATTAAATTTAATAAAATAAACAACTGCTAAATTTAGCTTTGTTATTACTATTTAAAGTAAACTTTTTTAACTTCTGCCACAGATTTTCTTCTTTTTAATTTGCTTCAAATCACTTTGCGTTAACACTCAACATACCGGTCTTCCTGGACGTCTCTTCAGCTGGCCTGTGACTTCACCTTGTCTTTGTTCCTCTTTCAGATATTTCTTCCGAGCCCAGTATGCATTGACTATATCCTGACATGTCCGTAAATTGTCCTCTGGTTCCCATGTGTCTTCCTCTCGTCCATACCCTTCCCACTGCACCTTGTACATATATGTACCATCAGCCTACAAAACAAAACAGAAAGCAAAAAGATCGACTTGCAAAATTGCTACAAGTTGACTCACATATTTTTTAATATAGTTATTTAAGAAATTCAAACATTTGAAATGCTTGGCCAGCAAGCTTGAAGAGACCCACTAGCAGAGTGGCCGGTAATTCACTCTATAGTGGCAAGTCTACAAAACGCCTGCTGCAATCTTCAGCAATTACATAGATTACCATTTTAACTGAGGCCAGTTTGTTAGCAATTACATGTTCTCCTTACATTATCCACATGTATAATATATTGTTTGGTCATGAGAAATTAAAATAAAGTATATAATTTGATCATGAAATCAATACAATTCAAACTAATTTTAAGATAAAAAGCCAAATTCTCTCAACCAGTGTTTACAATGAAGCTTTTGCAGCAGTTTATGAGAATTCCAATCCATAATACATCAAACTGCTGTATCTTGAGCTAAAATGATTTATTTATATAAAAAGTATTTCACTGTGACACTTGTGTGAGTTAACATGAATTAAAATGTGTGCAAGAGTTGACTAAAGGAAATATATGTAATAATTCTACTGGATAACCCAAGTCAAAGTAGCCAACCATATTAAGCCTGAAAAGCACTATTCACTGGATGGTTTGGTTCATACTAAAGTCCTGACTGCACCTTTCATCTGCTGAACAATCTGGGACAGGATGCAACTCTCAGCAAATATAAAACACAATACAGAAATATAAAATTGTCTATAATTAGCAAATGCACAAAAAATTTACAGACTTGATTTTAGCACTTAAATAGTATTAATAAAAAAATCCCCTAGTAAAACCACATGATATAAATTTGTATACAAACTACCCTAAATTCCTATGAAAATATTACTCTGGTTATAAGTCGGCGGCACCCTGGATATAATCCCCCCTGTATGTACTGTACCAGTAGGCCCATTCAGTATATAAGTGTGTTCCTTTATAAACACTTGTCAGAATTTCATATTGATAGTTAGGAAGTTATTATTAAAATATCATGCACAAAAGTATATTATAATTACAAAAAATGTAGCACTCGGTATATAAGCTTTTTAAATTCACTTCTCTGACAAGTAGTATCTTTTATTACAAAAGTTTTTATCCCACTTATAAGCTGCTCCAGTGATATTAGCCCCCCTTATGAACTTGTATGAATCCAGGGATACTATAATTCGAAAGCACCGTGTCAGATGTTCGACATGTAAATATACACTGAAGCTGAGGGGGGCCCCTATTTGTAAGCCCACCCAATACCCCTTATAACTTGTATAATCCAGGGATACTATAATTCAAAAGCACCAGTTTCAGATGTTCGACATGTAAATATACACTGAAGCTAAGAGGGGCCCACATTTGTAAGCCCACCCAAAAGCCCTTACGAACTTGTATAAACCCAGGGATACTATGATTCGAAAGCACCAGTGATGTTCCACATGTAAATATACACTGAAGCTGAGGTGGGGGGCCCCATTTGTAAGCCCACCCAATACCGCTTACAACTTGTATAAATCCAGGGATACTATGATTCAAAAGCACCAGTGATGTTCGACATGTAAATATACACTGAAGCTGAACCAGCCATGAATATTATGTGTATGCAGACTTCTTGTAAATGTACTATAGTACATTGTGTTACATAATGTTTATTGGCGAGGGTCAGATTGCCCAACGTGTACAAAGTTCAGCCTTCTGTTGTTGACTTATCTGATGACTGAAGATAAGCCTGCTATTTTTAAAAAACAATTTCTCTAAAGTATTCATCTTTTATTCAACAGACTTATATATTAGTTATAAATAATACTGTAGATTAGATCATTTCTAAAATTAAGGTATTAAAAAATTTATGTAGCAAACTTCTGCTTCTCTAGTTACTGCTGCCTAGAAACTTTGTGTATTGAATTAAATTGCATAAACTGAGAGTTATATATTATGTACTACTCTATTGTGACCCCCACCCCTCAACCTCGGGGTCAACATATATAAGGTTTCAATATTTTATTCTTCGTTCTTCTCATCATTGCCTTTGTCGAAGCCTTTGATATGAGTAGTTCAAAGCATGTACGATTAAATATTTATTCGATTGATATATCTGTTCACGATTCGAACTAGTTTATATTCTATTTCTACGAAATAAAATTAAAAGAAGCATAAACTGGATAAATCCGTGGATGGATTGCTCGAATGGGAAAACCGATCTCAAAGAATGGGCTTTCCACTGAAACAAAATTATTTATTTGCACCAGTGTTGTTAGAACAACGATTTATTTTCACTACAGGAACGCTTATATATTCACTAAAGGAACCCTTTTAAAGAACTGAAGTACATAAGAATTGGTCAATCATAATAAAATTTAATTTGCAAGTGTCATAGAAATTGCCACAGTTGATAGTTCGGCACAAAGAGTGAAAGACAAAGCCGAAACCTTCGACGAAGACCGGAAATTTAGTGTAAACTGAATAGCAAAAAGTGACAAAAAACTATGTAATGAGTTTAATTTCCGTTTTCCTCAAAACTTCAGCCCACAATTGCTATTCTAGTCAGAATGTCGCGAACAAAGACAAAGAATAACTTCAAAATTTCATATACCTTTTATGTATAATTAAACCCCGAAGCCGAAGGGAAAAAGTCACGCGTTGCTACCCAGTGATATTTAAAACAGATTCAGAACTTTGAATGATTACCTTTCGCTTGGAAGCGATAATCCGTTCCACTTCAAAGATATTCGTGCTATCGTCGCTTGCCTCGGAGGAATTCATACTACAAAGAACACATTTAACAGCACGAAATCATCGGATTCTTATAATGGAATTGACGGTCATTGATCACCCGTTCTGAGTGCGAGCCCGCGATACACGCTTTGCCGCAATGTTTATGGTACCAGGCCGCTCGAGTGCCAAATACAAGCTCAACTGACGTGGCTTTGTATTAAATTCAATGGAAAAAATTTATATTCAGGCAAGTATCTTTGTTATTTCAATTCATAATAGAAAGGAAATTGTTTATGCTTTGGTAGTGCCACTGTTAATTTAATTACACACCTCTCTTTTAACAAACGCTGTCACTGTTCAGCTCCAAGCGAGGCATAATTATGGTCAAGAACAAGAACAAGAATTGATGTCAAATTGCAAAACGTCTGTATCGTACAAAACAAAACAAGCCAATTTCCAACTCTGTATCGCCCTATACAGTTATTTACAACAAACCAAGTACTTTATAACTTTTTGAACAACTTCACCAGCTCTTAATACTATAGCATGTCCACTGCAAAGTGTTTTTTTCTTTTTGTTTTAATTTGTGATTGACAGAAAGTTGATAATTCAGTTTTTATAGGTACTTCAACAAAGTGAGACAAATGGTTCAGCACTTATTTATAGAGGATATTGCATAACCATGCATGCAGGGATACAAAATTTTTCTTTGAGTGTTGAGGATTATAATATTTAACATTCATGAGAAGAGAAATAATTTAAATTATTTTGTATCTCTGAGTAGCCATGTATTGTTCTATATATATATATATACACCAAAGAAATACCAAACAATTTTACTTTAATAACATTTTTTGTAGTTCAAAAGGTGCAAAAACACAAAAGCAGGAATTTTAAGAAAGTCCTGCTTTTGTATTAAACATCCTCAGTTATCTTTTCCTCCTATATTTTCTCATAGATTTTCTGTTTCTTTTCTTTTGTATCTAGTAGTCTGTATCAGGTATTCCTTGCCATAGATCTGTTGGAGATAATCTTTTATTGCAAATACATCTGTTCCACTGCAGGCATGCACACTAACCTGATCCTTCAATTGATTGGCTATTGCCTTTTCAGAGCCTACTTTTCAATTTACAAAGTGTTTTATGCTGCTTTTATTTCTGTTTGGCTTGATCCAGTCTTTTCAATCCTTTCCCTTGGGCTCTGATCTGGGAAATGACCCACCCACCACTCCCTCAACAATTAAAACTAATGTTAGGGTTAGGTTTAATAATAAAAAGGTTTAAGGGAGGGATGGGTGGGTCATTTCCCAGAAACCAGGATTGATCCTTTATTGCATCTGCTGTATATGGTATTCTTATAATTTTGATTTAAAGATAAAGAACATGAAGCAATAAAAGGTCACAAGAAACTGCTGATAGTGAAGTAAACATTTTGAGTGATTTCCCATGCTTTTGCACTAAGAAAGTACCATCAGAACTTTCTGTTTTCCCTCATACCACAGCTTGTTTCTTTTGCTGATTATCCCTTGAGGAATGAGGTTGAGACCAAAAGATCAGTAAAGATGTTTTAAGTTATTTTAATGTTCTTTATCTTTTGTTTATTAAAATATGTTTCTTTTCACTTCTGGTTGGTTCAGAAATATGAAGACTGTGTACAAGCATTGTGTAAATAAACTACACACAGTGGCAAATGGACAAGACCTGAGGAACATTCTAAAGATGCATGGGGATTTTGGCATTCCCACTAAGGTATGATTTTTCATTGGATTAATCCTTTCCCTACTAACACCTCCCTACTAAACCATGATTTCAAATGAACCAAGAATGTCCTAACTTTTTGAACCAGTTGACAAAACTCTATAAAGTGACCATTCATTTTGTTTGTCTCAAAGAGTAGATTCTCAAAATGTTC